>VUQI01050645.1:0-10834 GCA_015106735.1 Paratilapia polleni | reverse complement strand
AAGCTGTTTGGCATTGGCAGAGAAGATTTGGCAAGTTCTTCATGGGCGCAACCCACATACTCAACTCTGCTGCTCAACCCACAAATGTAATTTCCTTACAAATGTGGCACCATTTAAAGGGAAATAAACAGGCTTTCCAACGGTATGAGATTTATTGCCAAGAAGCATTGTTACAACAAAGAAATAATCAACCAAACACAAATTTCCTTACCTTTTGTGCTACATTTAGAAAACATTTTGGCATGATCTGTTTCAGTTACAGATAAAACACTATATGGACACAAGTATTGGGCCACACCTCTTAATCTTTGAGTTCAAGTGTTTTCAGTCCCATTGCTACAGGTGTATAAAATCAAGCACCTAGCCATGCAGTCTGCCTTTACAAACATTTGTGAGAGAATGGGTCATTCTAAAGAGCTCACTGAATTCAAGCGTGGTACTGTAACAGGATGTCCCCGTTGCAACAAGTGAGTTTGCGAAATTTCTTCCCTCCTAGATATTACATGATCAGCTGTAAGTGGTGTTATTGCAGAGTGGAAGTGTTCAGGAACCACATCAACTCACCCACGAAGTGGCAGACCACATAAGGTTAAAGAGTGCTGAGGCTCGTAGTGCGTAAAAGTCACCAATACTCTGCTAACTGCAGAGCTCCAAACCTCCTCTGGCATTAACATCAGAACAAAAACTGCATGCTGGGGGCTTCATGGCATGGGTTTCCATGGACAAGCAGCTCCTGTAGGTGTAATGTGGAGGAGGCCCAGTACGTTTGTCCATATAGTGTAGACTTTTTCTAGAACCTACTGGGTTGACATTGTTTATATTGCTTTTTCAACATATGAATGTTTTATTATAAACTTAGCACAAGCTTTGCCAGATGGAGTTTTGCTGGTACAACTGGTCTTCAGTGGGGGGTCAGGATAATTTATGGACAAATAATGTAAGCACTCCATTGTATTTTTTCTTATTTTAGAAGAAACTTGATGAAATGGAAAGAACAGATGCCAGCTCTATCAGATACATGACCACTGTCTTCAGATGAGTAAAAGCAAATGTATGCCCTGACCTCATACTGCTTCACTGCCCCCTGCCGCTCCCTCTGCAGCCTCTCTAGCTGCTGCATGGCTGCCTGCAGGTCTCTCTCCTTGGCCAGCTGCTCAGCCATCAGCTCCTGCTTCTCTGCCTCGGTCTGAGACAGCGCCCTCTGCTGCTGCATGTGGATCTGCTCCAGTTCTGCCCTCTTGGCTGCCTCTTCCTCCAGCAGCCTGCCCGGGAACACACAGCAAGCATTCCTGAGATTCTGTGTTTACAACTATCAGATGGATGGACAATCAGAAAAACACAGGCAATGCTGTAAAAACATCAGTGCTGTAGTGAGGGCAGAAGACTGACCACAAACATAACCACAAACAACCCTAATAATAAGTTAAATCTGTCTTGATGCATGCTCAATCATCCAGGTAAGGAATTCCCAGAAAGTTGATTCTGTTCATCTGGACGTAGCGTTTTCTCTCCCACTGAAAACGCTACGTCCAGATGAACAGAATCAACTTTCTGGGAATAAGTTAAATCAACAGCTCTCTCTGTGACTACTAACATCCTTGGAAAGACTGCAGGTCTGTTAATCAGGTTCACATTGCCTCAAACAGGGTGCTGACATCACTAGGTTTACTTCCTGTATTAATCCACATACTGTGCAGCATGTGTGTGGGTGTGTGGGTGAGACCTGGCCTGCAGCTTCCGCATGGCCTCCTCATCCTGCTTGGCCTGCCTCTCGTCCTCTAAGGCCTCCTCCAGCCGGTGGTACATGTCCTCCAGCTCTCTGACGCGCTGCAGGTACTGCTCCAGTTCACTGGACTTCTGAGCCACCTGCTCCTCCATCTGCTGACGCACCTGAATGAGTCAAGACACAAACACACGCACAGTCTTCCAGATTTTCAATAGGCTCTTTCCCTCTGAGAATTATATACGCATCAACTGTAAGTCATCATTTGATGCTTTATTATATTTTGGTTTGCTCTACAGCCAAACAACAGTCTTTTATTATCCTACAAAGGCATTTTGTCTGTCTAGTTTTTCAGCTAGGGGGATGATTAACTTGTTGGCTCATCTGACACTCAGACCAAAGATGACTCAGCATCATGGGATGTATAATTTAACTTTTTTTTAGCCTTTGTTTCCCTTAAAAGACAGACGGGTGATGGGGACTTAATCAGAAACTAAAAATTAAATAAAAAGACAGTCATTGTTTACCAGACACATTTGTTTTCTTTCTTTACTTAGACAAAACATTGTGTCACCATTTGATCGGGAGTTGTGAGAGGCACAGTAGTTACCATTTTCTCTCTCTCCAAGTCAAGTCTGTAGCGATCTTGCAGATCTAACTGAGTCTGCTTCCTCCTCTGCTCCTCCAGCGCTGCTTTAGCCGCAGCCTCTTCCATTTTCTGTAAAGCACAAAAAGAGGAAAGAGCTGCTTGACGGGAAGCCACGTTAGGCTGCAGGGAACTCCTTCAGAGACAAGCAACACTGGGTTTATTTGAGGACAAACTTTAGAGGAGTAATGTTCCATCTATTTGTAGGCATGATTAAAAAAGAACACTTAATAAAAGCAGCTTCTTCTGTAAAGTCTCCTTGATATAGTTTCCTAAGTAACGCCAGGGTGTATTTAGCAAAACAACAGAGTGAAAAAAAGCCATCTGGCAGAGTAAAAGCAGAAGTGAAAAAGCATAATAATTTTTCTGCACCTCTAAAAGAATCATACACCCAGGCCTGTCACTGGATGCAGGTGTCCCTGACTGATATGTTCACATCAAGTTGTTTGCATAGCAGTTTTGCTTCCCTTTTCACTATGAGTGTTCTGTTGAATTGTCTGCGTGGTTGTTTTAAAACCAGAATACGTGGAAATAAATGGGAAGCAACACTGATTTTTCCACTGGTAGTACACTGTTACATTGTTATTGTTACACTGTAGTAGTACTTCCAAAACCTCCCAACCATCAGGCCTCTAAAAACCTACATTTCAGCACATTTTCTCCTCTCCAGGATCAGTTTCAGGACCACAGAGGAAGGACTGGGTCGGTAGATTGGGGGTTTGCTGGGACAAAAAACATCTATTTAGCATGAAACAGCTATAAGACATTTGAAAAGTATATTTTGTTAGGTTTGTAAAGGTTAAAGGTTTTCTTGACCATGTTAATTAAAGACAGTGTGACTTAACAGCAGAGTCTTTTGTTGACATTTGAGCTGTGGTAACGGTTACTGGAACTAACACAGTCAAAATTCTTCCTTCTGCAAGTCAGTTTTTCAGGTTTTAGTTGAATTAAGCACTGACCATCCTCATGGCCTCCAGCTCTCTCTGTTTGCTCTCATTGGCCGCCTGGAGTTGCCTCATCCTCTCCGCCAGGTCCTCCTCCTCTACCTGTTGCCTCTGCCGGAGCTCCCGGCGCCTCAGCCGGGCCTCACGGTGAGGAGATAACAGCCCCAACCTCAGCAGCTGGATGCACGTTTGAATTGCTGCCACAAGACAGAGTTAGAGTGGAGTCACTGACTGACGACGTTTATTTATTATAGATTTAACGTTGATTCAGACGCTGACATTCAAAAATTCAGGAGACATTATTGAACAAAATAAAGATACAGTGATGATGAGACCTTTTTATGATGAGGAAGTTAGAGAGCAGCAGAAAATAGTGAGTCAGTACCTTGAATCCATTCCTGCTTCTTCTTTTTGTCTGATGCACTAATTTCAAAGCTTTTTTCAGCACACTTTATGATAAAAAGGCATTTCTTCCCTTCTTTATCTGGCAGAGACTGCAGGAGAAATGAATATCAGTTGCTGCTACATTACACCCTTCAGGAAACGTCAGCTATATAACCTTCAATTTAACAAAGATATAACTGTACAGCTGGACCGCTTACCTCCACACAGCAGCTTTGGTCCAGAATTATGTCTCCCTTCTTCTCCTCAAGATCCTCACAGACATAGTACGACAGTGAGGTGGGCCGGAGGACAAACCAGCGCTCGGTCCAGTTCTTCCTAACGTGTCCCTTTTTCATCATGTATCCCTTTAAAACACAGTGTAGAGGTTAAAAGCAAAACTTCTGTCCTTGAACTCATTTCACCACAGTGACAGATTCTGCTGCCAAACATATGATATATATGTATTTACTGTACATAACACACTATTGATGTAAAATATTTTAGGTAATGTTGTCACGCATTACGCTTAGTTTCAGTAAAGATCAGAATGCAATGGGTCTGTTCTGACTGGTTTGATAAACAAAAATCGACATTATGTTTGAGTGAATGAAACCCCAATTACCAAAACAGGTTTACAAAGGGGAGGATATCTTTTCGGGACTGGCCTAAACGTCTCTGAGGGCACCAAATATTTGGCAGGAAAAGCCTGGGGTCATCTGCAAAACTATGCAAGTATACTGAAGTAAATTTCTCTACTATTAATGCACTAACATTGCTTATAATTACTTTTATCCCAGGGTTCTCAAAGTGCAGCCTGAAGGCCAGTGTGAGCCCATCACATCATTTTGTGCATACCATGAGCGTGACAAGGAAGGCATGACTGAAACATGACATGTTTCAGTCACCCACAGCTAATGACTAAGGAAGCGCCTCTCTTCAGTTTCATCTCTTCCATCCCTCATACGAAACTTAGCCTTCCTACAATTGCCAAATACAGGTACAGTATAACAACTGCCTCAAAACAATGTAAACCAGTACAAATATGACCCCTACCAACATAAACCACCATCCTCTGACTGAACAAACACTTTTAGTTTGATGGCCCTCCATAATATGCTGACTCCTTAAACTGGCACTCAGTTAGCAACACTTTCTTTGTTTCTTCTCTTTTTGAGAGAATACACATTATCCACTGAAAATAAAAGCATAGATTACAAAGTACTGTCTGTCAGTGTTAAGGTGACTTAAATGAGCAAGCTTTTCGTTTTAACTCAGTAGCTGCAAAACAGCAAAAATTCACAGTTCAGAGAGATTTTAGCAGGTAGATCTGAAACTGCAAATATGAGAAATACATAGCAGAGTATAAAAGACCAACAGCCTGTCTAACCTGCTTGAGCACATTCAGTATGAGCTCACTGAAGACCTCATTGATGCCCATGGACAGGGTCTGGCGGTTTATGCTTTTGCTGAAGTAACCCATTCCCACCAGTTCGATCAGCTCCCACACACTCAGGCAGCTCTTTGAGTTCTGACGCAGTTTGTATTCTGCAAAGTTCTCTTTACTCCAAACAGTCCCCAAGGCCTCCGTCAGCTTTTGCAGGAAGTACTCGATCTAAGGAGATATGTATTTAACCAAAAAGCTTTACTTGAAACTTAAAAGATTGGTAGAGAGAATGGTTAAATTGTTTTTTTAAAAAATCTCAGAGAAAGTATTCACAAGGATCCTCCTCACCTCTTCCATGACGATGACTAGCGGGTATCTGTCCTCTGACAGAAAGTTGAAAATGCACCAGACTTTGAAAGCATCATTATCTGAGATGAGTAAATGTTGGGTGTATATATTTTTCCTGTAACACAGTGTCCAGCACATCCTGTTGAACTCCATTACATCAAAATCCTCGTGTGCCTGTGATTAAAAATCCAGAACTCAGTCAGATTCAGAGTCAGCAGTACAAGGGATCAAGGTTTGTGTTTACAAATGCTAAGCAGGAGACTGGTGTTTGTCTGCTTTTAAACCCTCAACTCTGCAGGATGTGAGGTGCAAACGTGATGTAATTAAATGCCTCATTTTTATTCAAGTCAGAGAACCACAAGAGAAAAGCAAGAAAACACAGTGAAACCTGAGCAGTTTACTGACTCGGTTTTATCAAACTTCTGTAAAACACACGTTTGCTGTGTGTTTGCTGCTTTCTAAGCTGCAGAGCAAAGAAACAAGAATGCACTTCTGCCAAGAGTGTATGAGGATGAAGCTCGTTTTATTTACAAATTTCAGTAACATTCATTACACCATTATTGCATATATTTAAAGAAAAAGAAAAACACACTGCTACTCAGGGTGCTCTGGGCAAAACAGGCCCTGATTAGTCATCCTATTCTGTCCCACAACACAGAGGAAGTGTGTGTTGGCAGGTTTTTACTATTTTTATTATTTCTGTAACTGACTAGTTTTTTTTTTCAAGTTTTTAATTTTAGTCCCACTAAGGCTTTTGAGAACTGTTCCTGGCAAAGCGTGATATCCAGTATAAATAAAAGCTTTGGCACTTTTTAGTGTTGACTCAAATGTGTGGATAACACAGTGCATCAAAGGAGTTGGTTTTAAAATGCATCTTGGGTCAGTTTCATTTCAGTTCACAAATAGACAGCATAAAAGACAATACACAATGTTATCCAAATTCTCAAAACACCTGCTAGGGTGGGGCGACATGTTTCACCACATGTCCACTGTAGCGTTAATATTGATGTGTCCTGATGTATTACGATCAATTACAGGACCTCGGTTCCTTTTTCATCATGGCCTGCCCCTTATTTGTAAGTCTCTGATGATTCTGACAATTTTAGCACTTGAAAGGATCCATACGTGTACATTAGCTCATTAAGCTTTTAGTTTAACATACTAGCCTTTGCTACACTGCTGCACGGAGGGCCTGCTGACCTTCAAGCTGATGTGACGTGGGCAGTAACAAAATATGAATCCACCTGGTCAGTTGGACACCTCGGAGACACAGGTGTAACTGGTGCTGTGGATCAGATGTCCACTTGTGAGAAACATTTTAAGTGCAAACAGGGTCAAAAACTGCTGAGTACTGAGAACTTCAAACAGGATGACAAATCTGTCTGCCTGTTCTTCTCTCAAATGCAGCGTTCTTGCACAAGTTTGTTTTTTTTTTGTTTTTGTTTTTTTTGATAAATCAAACAAGATGCTACACTGACTGAGTCAGGAACTACTCACTTGTTCACTCATCCACTAATTTTAAAGTGAATACCCAACAGGAAATTGAAATTTCAGACATATATATATATAGATAGATAGATAGATAGATAGATAGATAGAGTGAACAGGAAAGTGAGGAACTATAGTGGACCTACAGCTAGCACAGGATTGTGAGATTGTTGATGTAGATTACATGAAGCTGGTTCCTTGGTTGTGTACTAATCAGTCTTTACAAACAATGTTTTTAATTGCTAGTATTGAAATTTGCTGTCCAATACTGCTTTTACAGTTTCACAGTCACGGGGGCCAATTTCTACTTCTGCTGTCTCTTGGAAGTGTGAAGTATCAATAACAAGGATAATATTTGTACCCAGACCCTTTGCTCCCACCTTGTCGAGAATAAACCTGTTGAGGTAAGGCATGTAGCCCTGGTTGGAGAGAGGCCCTTCATCATTATCTTTGAAATGCTCTTCAAGGGCCACGGGGTCATGTGGGATCTTCATCACTGTGCACAGATTATGAGACAGTACCTGAAAAAACACAATAAGTGAAATAGACGCCGCTTTTAAACAGCAGTACAGTTCTGTGTAAAAGTCTTAAGCTACCCCTCATTTCTTCATATTTTGCTTTCATGGAGCCAGACTTTCATGTAATTTTTTTTAAAGTGGTTTTGAGCAATGGTTCTCCAGACTTTCTGAAGGTCTTTCAAAGTTTTTCTTTGGACATTGGCTGCTTTTTCATTCATTTTCAGTCCAGTCCTTGTGTGATTCTAAAAGTGCAGAAAACTCTGCACGATGTCCAGTGTGTCTTTAAAAACTTTGAGAAAATTTGGGGAAACTGGACAAGTGGAGGACAAAAGAAGAAGTGTCAGGTCTAAAAAACTATCTACAGTATATGAACAGTATCTGAAAGTCATGACCTTAAGAAATGGGAATAAATCCAGCAAAGACCTGACACTTCAGGTGATCCATCTACTGCTCACTGAAGCCTCATCAGAAATGGTCTGGCTGTCAAGAAGCCATTCTTAAGGAAAGGAAACAGGGAGAAAAGGCTGAGGTATGCCAAATTACACAAGATGTGGAATGGATATCTGTGGCAACAGGTCTTATGGAGTGATGAATCCACATTTGAAATTTGGTTCAAATCGTCATCAATATGTATGGAGAGTTCAGGCTGTGTTGAAGAATAAAGGTGGCCAGACCAAATAGTGACTTTTAAGCTTGTTAGAATTGTAGAAACTCTGTTTTTGCCTTATACACTGTATTTCTGTATACACTGTATACCTTATAAACATGTTTGCACATGTTTCAATAAACTGCTGCACCTATTTCCCATTTTCCTAGCAAAATATACAGAAATGAGGGGTGGCTCAAGACTTTTGCACAGTACTGTGCATTAATTCAACATATACAAAGCTAAACGTTCCTCAAAATGACACATGTGTGGTTAAGCTAAAGGTTAAACTCGCAGTGGTTTGCTGACATACATGCAAAACACTTGCAAAGCACCGAACATTTACAAGCATTACTGACCAAGCGTTACTTCATTTCTTGAAAGTGAACATTCACTCCTCAGACTAACGTTTAGTGCAGCTGTATTAATGCAAAATGGCATAAATGTACTGTAGCTTCACATACACAAGGACCAAGATTCAATCAGAACGCCATGTGAATAGTTTGCTCAGACAAGCAGTGTGATATAAATAAATCTCCATAAATAGGGACTTTTACAGTTTTGCTGGCTGTGCTACAGTGTCGAGAGAGCATATGTTAGAGATGAAAAACCCTGCAGGAGCCTTGAAGTCAGACAGTGTCTTTGTCAGGCTGAGCACATAGTTATCAGAGCCAGCAGGCAAACAAACTTAGGCCCAGGCTGTCATATAGTAAAACACCACCTCTTTCTCCAGCATTTTCCCCAGTTAAACAGCCTGAAACTAGTTTTTCTTAAACAGCAATAGACTTTGGTTATGTCTTTAAGCCCGACCTTTTGACAGTCCCTGCAATAAGCACTAATAATGATTTGTGTTTAAGGGAAACACACACAAAAATAAATATAACATCCAAATTTAAAAAAAATAGAAGCAAATATTAGCAGCATAGTGCTGAATTATTACTGACAGAGTCATGTTAAAGCAGGATTTTAATGGATGTGCTGTAGGTGAAACTACACTACTTTACAGGCTAGCTGTATCAACAGGCTGCGTAACATTTTATCATCAAATACTCTTCTTATTTATCTACATGTATAAAGTGCCTGTCTCTCCAAACCTAGGTATACTGTGAGTACATGTGTTTACCTTCCACTCCAGACACTCAAGTTTTATAACCAGTAAATGCAGTTTAGTTACATTTATCATGAGCAGCGCACGCACAAAGTCGGGAAAATAAGAGATTTCAGGAATAGTGATTTATTCCGAGGTTACATTAGGGGTGAAAAGTAACAGTAAATACGCGGTGTGAGTATTTTTGTCCTGCAGGGGGGTCTGAACTTGTAAACTGAAAGAGAAAGACAAACAGGACCGAAACGCACCTTTAACTGAGATTTGGAGACTTTTCCACGCTGATCCACGTCCAGGGCTGTGAATGCGTGCCATATGGATTTCAAAAGCTCCTCTCGCAGCCACATTTTGTTCCTCAGCAGCACCACAGGAGGTGTCTGTCTGCCCGTCTCTCAGTCTGCGTCTGTGCGCTGTTTTGAAACTATCCGCCTCTTTAGAGACAAGCGCAGTGATGGAGGCGCAAAAGGGAGAAGTGTGATAGCGCCACATGTTGTTTAGTACTTTTAGTGTTTTTTCCATCTCTTTACTTTGTTGATAATGGAGTTCAAAGGTTTCATTCAGTTAAAATGAGTATTTAAAAGCCAACTACCCCTTAAATAGTTTATTTAATGACTAATAAGTAACTTTAAAGTGAATCTATCATGTTTTTTCCTTGTGGTCTAGTATATAGTGTTGCAGTAGTGGATGCTCATATTCAAAATGGCCATTGAAATGCAAGAAATCCCTGTGAGCCAAAATCAGACTTCAGACTGCTCTAAACACTCAGTTACACACACTTTTTTCTGCTCTTGGCTCTGTATGATGTCAAGAAGAGCAGTCATCCCTTATATGGTCATCTCAGGCGCACAGCTCTGATTGAGCACAGCTGCCCCTCCCACCTGCTGTTCAAACCTGTTGAGAGGTGCACACAGGTAGAGGAAACTTGGCTTAAAGGTGCTATTGTACTTAATTTTATTTATTTTTTATTATTATTTTTATTGTTAATGATAAAAAAAGATTTTTAAAAAAAATATTATTATTATTTATTTATCTCTTCATTATGTTGTATTATGCTTATCTATTGTTTGTGTTTGTTTGGAAAATTCATTTCAATTAAATTCAATTTTATTTATATAGCGCCAATTCACAACAACAGTCGCTCTTCTCAAGGCGCTTTCTATTTTAGGGTAAAGACCCTACAATATTAGACAGAAAAGCCCAACAGTCAGACGACCCCCTATGAGCAAGCACTTGGCAACAGTGGGAAGGAAAAACTCCCTTGTAACAGGAAGAAACCTCCGGCAGAACCAGGCTCAGGGAGGGCAGCCATCTGCCACGACCGGTTGGAGGTGAGGGGAAACAGAAGAGAGCAGAGGGAGACAGGACAAAAGACACCCTATAAGAGAGAGCCAGAGTTTAATAGTAACTAATGATTAAATGCAGTGTATAAACACACGGAGAGTGAAAGGAAGTGATGAAGAGGAAGTGCTCAGTGCGTCATGAGAAGCCCCCAGCAGCCTAGGCCTATTGCAGCTTAACTAAGGGATGGTTCAGGGTCACCTGATCCAGCCCTAACTATAAACTCTATCAAAAAGGAACATTTTAAGCCTAATCTTAAAAGTAGAGAGGGTGTCTGTCTCCCGAATCCAAACTGGGAGCTGGTTCCATA
>VUQI01050640.1:0-18199 GCA_015106735.1 Paratilapia polleni | reverse complement strand
TATATATATATATATATATATATATATATATAAATATATATTTATATATATCCCTAAAAGTGTAAGTCTGACTTTTCAACCAATGTATGCTGTTGTTAGACTACACTGGTCTAGACTGCAAGTAAGTGTCCTACTTTTGCAGACAAGCTGTCCTATTAAACCTGAATAACCTGACTGAAAAAGAAGATATTTGGATCTTTTTCAAACCTTTACACAAGCATGTTGACAAAAGTTGTGCCATTTCAGAAAAAGCTAATTGTGTAAGTGAATTTGGCCAGATTGTCACCAGATTGTCAGCAGATTATCATGCCATAAGAATTCATGATACTAATATTATAGCAATATTGATAGAATTAAAAAAAAAAACTCAAATTCATCTTTTTCTTTGTTAATTGTGTGTTTTGTCTCATTTTTGACAAATGAATTGTCCATCCATCCATTTTCTTCCGCTTATCCTATTCAGGGTCGCGGGTGGGGGCTGGAGTCTATCCCAGCTGCCATAGGGCGAGAGGCGGGGTACACCCTGGACAGGTCGCCAGTCTGTCGCAGGGCTAACACAGAGAGACAGACAACCATTCACGCTCACATTCACACCTACGGCCAATTTAGAATTACCAATTAACCTAACTCCACGAACTGCATGTCTTTGGACTGTGGGAGGAAGCTGGAGTACCCGGAGAGAACCCACACAAACACGGGGAGAACATGCAAACTCCACACAGAAAGGCCAGATGGTGGATTTGAACTCAGGACCTTCTTGCTGTGAGGCAACAGTGCTAACCACCGTGCAACCGTGCTGCCCAAATGAATTATACTTTTAAAAAAAGTGTAGGAAGTTGGAGAGATTGTCTGTACCCTTAACTTTGCAAAGGCATACCCTATGTACAGCGACAGGCCTGAGTCAGTTTATTTATATAGCACATTTAAGCATAACATTGACCAAAGTGCTGCGCAACAAGCAATAAAAACAATTACAATCAATAAAACAATCAGGAAAACAAAATCACAAAACAGTGAATATGCTTGAGTCACGATATGCTTGGCTCACTTTTGCAGCACCCACTTTATAATCTATCTTGTTTTCTTTTGTTAAATTTAAATTTAAATTAAATTAAGCAAACCAACCTAGTGAAGGCTGTTTTCTGATGTGCTTCTAAAACATAGGTTATAGCTAACTAATGCACCCTATTGCAGCAAAGCTGTCCATTTAAACTGGCAATGCCCTGACTACTGCACTGATCTGCTAAACCGCTGAAGGTTGAAGCCTTAACTTGTGGCCTCACATGCTAACTTGAGGATGACTGTTGTTCTGAAGGTCTTAATAGAAACACCAAAAGAGGAACCACAAAGATGAAAAAAATATCCTGTCTAATAAATAAAACAGGTCATTTTAACCCCTTCTTCATGCTGTAACTCTGCTTCCAAACTAAAACAAAGATGTCAGTCCATTGTTTAGATTTGTAGAGCTGACCTCTTGTAATTACAATGCTCCTACCACTGTTGCAGCTAATAATCTTTAAGCATTTCAGGCCCAACTCTGCCTGTTAACAGCTTTAGGTGATCTCAGACTGTGGTTAGAGGGACACTCACACAGTTTGTTAGGTACACCTGTTCAACTGCTTGGTAATGCAAATATCTTATCAGCCAATCAGATGGCAGCAACTCAGTGCATTTAGGCATGTAGACATGGTCTAGACAACCTGGTGAAATTCAAACTGAGCATCAGAAAGGGGAAGAAAGGTGTCTTAAGTGACTTTGAATGTGGCATGATAGCTGGTGCCAGATGGACTGACCTGAATATTTCAGAGATTGCTGATTTATTGAGATTTCCCTGCACAACAGTCTCTAAGGTTTACAGAGAAAGAGAAAAACATACAGCTGACAAATTTGCAGGAACTGTGTGATGCTATCATGTCAAAATGGACCAAAATCTGGAATGTTTCCAGCACCCTGTTGAATCTGTGCGACAAAGAATAAGGCAGAACTGAAGGCAAAAGTGAGTCCAGCCCGGTACTAGCAAGGTATACCTAAGAAAGTGGTGGGTTTGTGAATATTCTTTATACCTGTCAGCTGTTTCTTCTGTTGTTCCCTGACTATAGTGCTGTCAGCTTCACACACACAAGGCAATGCGTTGATGTGCTAGCTCTATGCAGATGTTTTTTTGTGTGTCACTAAACGTTGTTGGTAACGTACATTGATTAAAGTCAGTATATTAGTAAGCGCTAACTATTAATCTATGTCCTGCTCTGATGGACAAAATAATAGAAAAACTTATTAATAAGCAATTCATCATCATCTTTTTTTGTGCAGAACTGCATTGAACTGCAACTGAGTTTCGTTATGTCCTGTAGCACCATGCCCTTTCACATTTATCTTTATATAACTTTGGCCTCATGGGAAACCCTGTAATGGATTTTATGACATACAGCAAATGTTGTTTAGTCAGCCACATTTTGTTGAGTAACAGAGAAATTGTTCAACTCAAAATTAACGTGTTAATGTGTCAGTCTTTTTGTCATTATTACCTTTTAATTAATATTTTTTAATAACAAAAACATGTACAGTGACTACAATGACAGACATGAGAGATTCAGAGGATCCGTAATACAATATCTACAATAATCGAGATTCAAGAAAGTTCCATGGTCCAGCAAGCTCATCCAGCACCTCTTTGTCTTGTAGGATTGCAGCAGCCTGTTTCATTGATAAGAAGTCAATAAAATCCTTATGCCAGTTATTTATACTAAAACAATTTGTTTTACATTATTTGCTGTTGATTAGAACAATCCTTATAGCTGATAGAAAACCCAGTGCACAGTTCTTGGTTGCACCATGGACATTTTAACATCTAGCATAGAAGTTTCTGGACAAGGTTTCATCTATATCAAGAATATATGACAGCGTTTTCAATAAGAACCACCTAAAACCACCTAAAACTACAAAATTTTGATATTTTTGTTCTACTTTGTCATCATTATTTTCATTGTTGTAGTTTATGCTCCCATTGAACTCAGCCAGACTCACTGTTAGCCTTATCTTACATCCATTCTGTTTGTGTGTTGATTATTAGAGCTGCATTTTGTGGACTTTCTGCTCCTCTCATCTCAATGTAAAGTGAATAATTATTTGCTGTGTTGCTGCATATTATGTGGATTTCTGGGTTTAAATTTATTTTATTTCTGTTACATTTTCTGCAGAGCTTTCAGGTTTGTTGGGGGAATGGCCAATAGCAATAGGTAGCATTGACTCACAAATGATATGCTTCCTCTTGGCTGGCATCATACTCTATAACCTAGTTTCTTCTGTCTAAATTGGACTTACCTAAGCTTGTGGGGAGTGGTGAGGCTAGATGCCAAATATCTCTGTATTCACATAAATAAATTTATTTCCCCTGCAAACTAAGTGAGCTGCACTTTTCATGTTTCTTCACCTTTTCACTGCTGCTCTTCTTCTCCCTTGTTACCTAATTACACTTCCTAAAATATCTAGCTTTTTGATTTCGTCATTAGTTTCTCATGGGTAGCTCAATTGTAGTCTTGCTGTAAAAGTGGAAAGTGTGATTTCTCACCTGTCTGTCTAAATGTATCATCTCCAAGTCTCCCAGTAGAGAATCTGAGGACAGGTGTGCTGCAATATCAGATGAGGTTTCATCATCACAGTTCATTCTCTCTGCATCAAACAAATGTAAAGTGTTGTTGCAGAAACACGTATAGTGGGGTGTAAAAGTCTCCCTTTTTCCATCACATTTTTATTACTGTGATCTGATTTCCAAGAGTCATAAAGTTAAAGATGAAACACTTCTAAGTAATGTTGCTATTTTATTTCAATCTTGTACATTCTCACAATAACAAAAGAGGAAAAGGCCTGAAGCAAACGTTTGGCAGCCAACATTTGTCATTACTAGTAACACCCTCTTTAGCAAATATTGGAACTTGTAAATACTTCCTCTAACCAGCTAAGATTCTTATAATTCTTGCTTGGGAGATTTTCACCCAGCTCCTGAAACTATTCTGGAAAATTCTTGGGACATCATGCATGCTCTTCTCTTCTGATGTCTATTCATGGATTGTCAAAGCTGATGAGGACAGGGAATTGTGAGGGCCATGGACCTTTAGCTAGGTTGGGTAGGTTGTCTGTCATGAAGTGATTTTTTTCTAAGCCTTTAATTGACAGCACAGTGGAGAGACCAGGGAGGGGGGTGGGGGGGACTCAAACCCAGGCTCTTGCAATATGGATTACCTGCTCAACCAGGTGAGATATATCGTTGCCCTGTGGTGCATTGCTTGCCAAATGTTCTCTAGCTGCAATACAAGTCCAAAGCATGATTGATGTACCCTTTTGCTTAAAAATTGGAGAGAAATTTGGTCTTTCCTGATTGTTAACATGCCTACCTAGGCAATTAAGGTCCAAGACCTTGTTAGCAATATCTGAGAGCTCAAATCTTTCAAACTCATGCATGGTGCTGTTTTCTTTTTAAGAAAAAACATTTAAATGTCTAAAAAAAAAATTAATTAATTTCCTGTCCAATATAATCCTTTATATTGGACAGGAAAGAAGGGAGAGAGAGCAGGGGGAAGCAACACACAGGAAACTGCCC
Source organism: Paratilapia polleni (assembly GCA_015106735.1). NCBI lineage: Eukaryota > Metazoa > Chordata > Actinopteri > Cichliformes > Cichlidae > Paratilapia > Paratilapia polleni. The sequence goes on along the minus strand of VUQI01050640.1, from coordinate 13,602 downwards.
AGGGCAGAATCAAACATGGGCCCATGCAGTACTCTTTTGGTATTTGGGTCATCTGCTTAACCTGGTGAGCTACACTGGCAGCCGCATGATGCTGTTTTCTATTTTTCTGCTGTAAAAGTGTACAAAAAAAAAATACTAATCTGTGTTTCATATAACTTTATGAGTTTGGGAGATCAGTTCATCTAATCATCACTTTGATATTCACAGTAACAGAGAAGTGGGCTGGGCATTTGTGTTTGTTCTTGTGTGTTCTTACTTGTGTGTCTGTTGTGTATTGTAAGTTCCTGAGTGCACCTGTGTAGTTGGTCTGCCCTCAGGGGAGAAGTTTTACAGGCATTCCAGGCATCTGGAGCAAAGCTCGGTTGAGGTGGGGTTCAACAAGGAGTTCATGCGTTCATGAGCGACATCCTCTTCAAGTTGAGAAGGTCACTCAGGAGAATAAGGGACAAAGGGAATGTGTGTGTGCAATCATCAGCACCACTGTTGACATTTCAAGAAGGCTAGCATCAAGGCAGACCATCTCTGTGCTTTGTTTTTTGCTGTATTAAAAAGATAACAAAAGTCATAATTTAATAAAACAGTAATCACTTAATTTTTTTCGTGATGGTTTAAGCATGGCTCCTGGTCTTTATCATCAGAGACTTCAATAAAAAAAATTTTAAAAAATCAAATACATGGACATCTTAGTCACATGCAAGCCTTTTTTCTATGCCGTTTCAGCCTTGCATTCAGAATCACAGACTTCTGTAGGCTACGTTTTTGGCAATAAAAAAACCTGACCCGGAATCCAAAAGGGAATTGATCATGAATCAGACTTGTAGGCACAATTGACTTACAATCTGATCGACAGCTGTCCCTAATCTTGATGCTTCTGTTGAATGAGTTAGACAGATAATAAACTCTAACATAATATGCAGCTCTTTTGTAATAATGTGCTAGATAAGAATGCAATATTGTTCCTTCTTCATGCAATAATTTATCATCTGTAAAGTAATAATTTACTGCAGTTTGTCAAGTTTACTGCCCCTGATTAGAAAATTGTCTGTTTCCATGTTTGTTCAAACAGCAACCAGGTGATGTTTCACCATTAACTATCCATGTTTCGTTCCAGTATCACAGAATCCTAAAACTTGAGCTTCTGTTGTTAGCCACCACTTTAGATCAGGGACACAGCATCACAGATAGGCAGAAATACCAGTTACAGTAATCCCAGTAGATAGGTCATGACCATGAAATGACCTTTGACTGATGTGTGCATTGTGCTATAATTTGATGATGTGTAAATGTGGTTAGAGCCATGCATTTTCCCCCTTTTTAAAAAAATGTTTTTAATGCGTTACATAGTGTTTTTCCTCTAAAAAAGACAGCTTGTTCCCATGACCTCCACACACGTTGTACCATACATCATTATGACACACAGCCCCTTCTAATATCCCCACCCTGTGCCTTTGTAGATTCAGCATTTCCTACCTATATGTAACACCTTATCCTGCTGTTTTGCTTTGTGTGCTTTAAATACACAGTGTTGTTGAGGAATAAAAAAAAAGTGTCCTGAAACGCAAGTTTGTTAATACATTTCATTGACCCTCTGGATGCCCTGCAGCAGTCATACTATAATAAATGACCTCACACTTGTGGGATGCTAGTACAGTGTTTGTCAGTATTTAGACAGATCAGTTGAGTGTTACTGACTTACAACAATACCTGTCATCAGTTAGTTATCTGTAAATAGGATACATAACAATTTGCCGGCTCGAGCTTCTTAAATGTGTATGTTCTTGAATTGTAAACTGAATACTTTGGGTAAACGGACTTCTTTTCTAATCTGCATTTCTTAAAGTAAAGAAATGACTGGACAAGCAGCATCTCTACCATAATAACATGTTTTGGTGGTAAACTGTAAACGTTATATGTGACTCTATAATTCTGGTAAGTCTTCAAAGCCACTTATAAACCCACATAGAAATACAGGGGGGTAGATGTTGGTAGCCTAGACTGACATAAACCTAGTCTAATCCAATTAAAAATCATTCCAAATAAAATTAAAACATCTATCATATTTCCTTTTGTGACATTAGTGAAGGTGAAGGTAATTTTGAGGCTGTATTTTGTGTTTTAGTTCATGTTTATTTATTTATTAATCTATTTTTGCCCTTCCATACAGGGTAGACAAAATAGCAGGAAAAACTTACAATATAAGACACAACATCTTAGCTCTTAAACGGTATCCTGGTGTTTCAGAGGTATTGTTTTGTTTTGGACAGCATTTGATTGCATCGGTGTTACCTGGCTCCATAGTCACCAGCATATTGCCATCTAGTGGTCTCTGTGTGAATTTCAGCCCGGCAGATCTATCTACCACTCCAAATACCCGATCTCGCCCAAACAAATTGGATTCATAATGTATGGCTTACATTACACGCTGTTTATATCGCAGTAAATCTATTCTGTAATATCTCCCAGTCCTCTGTGTGACATTGCCAATAAGATGGAGAATTTGTGATGTGATGTATGAGTGGCCAGGGTGAATGTATTGTTTTAACCAAAAGGGCACCAGCTGCATTCACAGAGTTGTGGGGTGGAAAGTGGAAATCTGACCTACTGGTTTAGAGCAGATAACAACACACTCCCCCTGACCTTTCCGCTTCATTACCTGCCATGATACCTCATAAATTGAGAAGAATACAGTGCTGCTGTCACGTCAGAAGAAAGCAGGGACATGTAGTTTTTTTCCTTCTCTTTTCTTGATCTGAAAGTCGGACAGTCAGTTATTTTTGTCGAGTGTCTTTTCTGAACATGAAGGTCAACGTTACATGTTAAATTACCACCATGTCAAAATAGACATTTGAAGAAAGCAGCAATGTTATAATGAGCTTAATTATGTTACTTAATTAATCACACTGTTGGTATATTACGTAAGAACATTTTGTTATAGAAGAGTAGAAACATAAATTATCAATGGAGTTAATAGGCCTATTGATTAAGATAATGCACACATACGCACAGATATTAGCCCTTTTTTTTTTATTAGTGTTGCAAAGATGCAGTGTTATTTGGTCAGTCTACCGTGCTGACCACTGTAATTAATTACAATATTTTCAAAATCACATAGATTTTGAATTAGATAAAAAAACAAAACAAAAAACAAACACCCCAAAAGAACAGCTGTTTTAATAGATTCAATTATATTTGGCGACCTCTGCTGGGTAATGTGGACTAAACCACAGGACAAAAAGTTAGTCTGTTGGTGATGCAGTTACAAAATTACAGCTTTGGAAATTCAAGGGCTCATTGTCATGATACTCCAGAGAAACAGTGGCAACACAGCCTGTTGGTGCAGTCATTAGGTCTGTCCCCTCACAGCAAGAAGGTTGTTGGTTTGAACCTGGCTGGGGCCTTTCTGTGTGGAGTTTGCATACTCAACATATTGTAGAGTATGCAAGTGTATAAATGTGTATAAATATTTGTATCAGTAAAAACAACAGGATACAACAAAATCTATCCAGTGATTAACATAAGGTGCTTGAAGATGAACCTGATATGGATGACAGAATAGGAGGGCAGTAACAGTATAGGTCCCTGTACAAACCAATATTAAATTCTTTTGGAGTTTCCTTTGTTCTTTAATCAGGTTCCAACAGACATATTTTGTGTTGCTTTTATTCAGGTTCCTAATTCCTAATTAAGTTCCTAGTTCCTAATTAAAAAGAACAAAAAGATAAAAAAAACAAAAAAAACAAACCAAAACAAAACAAAACACAAGGAAGAATCACTCTTTAGCTGAACAGCTCATAGCTAGGTGTTACTTTATTTTTAGGGCTAAGGAGGTTGACTGTTAAAATCACTACTGAACAACTTTTTTAAAGAAACATAATTTACAAAGCAGATCAGTGCATTATGAGGAAACAACATTAGACCTCACAGCAGTATAACATATTTTATCTTGTACAGTATATGAAATCAACAACAAATAAGAACAGCCCAAGCCTATAACTTGCTACAGAGGATAAACCTGAGCCACTATAACATCTCTTGCAGAGAGGTATAAACCTTTATCTATAATCTACAATATGCTGTTAGAACAACTATTCATCTTTGGCTGGAGCGGTATACATGTCTATGTGCATGAATGGCTTCCGTTTCAGTAATGGCAGTATGGTGATGCCTCCGAGCAGGGATTACCACACTGTGTGCTCTGGCTCACCCACTGTGCACGGTAATGAAGGAGAGCTGTGGAGACTGGAGGCGCAGGCGGCAGGTCGCTTTACACGGCAGACGACAATTCTGGACGTGACTGTATTACCAGAGATTAAAACTGTCTGAGAGAGACACATAGAGAGGGAGAAATGAGGGGAGGGAGATGCTTGGCTTCATGCACTTTTTCTTTCAACCTGTTTGTGCAATTTAGCAGCAGATCACTGGCTAACAGTCCAGGAAATCAAAGGAAAGCTATGACAAAATGGATTTTTTTTCAAGTGCCACAGCCCTAGGTGAACGCAAGCTTGCACCAAAAGCTGAACAATGAATTTGGTTTACCTGCAGACATATACCTTAAAACTCAAATCTTTGTCATTTAACATGGAAGCACTTTTGACAAGCATCTTAATGGATGCTTGTCAAAAAGCACAAGATTTGGTTTTATTAAATTAAAACTTTAATTCTAATTATCAACAAGACCTTTATCTTATATATATTTGGTTCCTGAGCATACTTCATGAACACTTATGACAAGTGTTGACATTCATTAGCATGCAATATAAGCACTGATTGCAGAGATAAATAAAAGTGTGTGGGATGTAGGTGGAGTGCATTGTTGCTTTGATGTGGAACAGGTGATGTTTTGTCTAGTTGCCGAATGCATTGCATTTTACAAAGAAATCCCAGTTAGGTCATGTGCAACTTTATCATCAAGAAGTAATCTGCAAGGTTATTGTTTTTCATGATGGAGACATCTTTGACGCAAACTGATTATTACTGCTGTGGTTTCGAAGTTAATCTGCCCAGAGATCAGTTGGCAAGCAAACAGTGAGTCAACAGTGAGTTTGGATTTTCTGTTGCTACAGTGTGACTTGTTCTAGGTATCATTCTTTTCTTTTACTCTGTTCAGATGTTGTTTCTTGTTCTACTGCTTGGTTCTGCTTCAGATTATTTAAAACCATTGTGAAGTCTAACATGCATCCTCCTCCTAGGGTGGTGAGATTTGTGCTTGGAACATTATTTTTGTGACAATGTTGCACAGCATTACCTCACCTTTAACTGTTAAAGGTAGAGTGAGATTTCAGCAGCTCTGCTCCCCTCTCAGGTCTCTGTGGATATTGAGATCCTGTGGAGATCAGGCAGAGAGAGCAGATCTTAGAAAGATCAATACTCCTTAGTGGATTTCCTATATCAACCACACTGAAATCCTACCATCTGTGACATATAGGTTGAGCATATAAGTCACTGCTGGGTGGGATCCAATCCAATAAATCGCTCGCCACACCGTCTGTTCTTGTAGGGTTGGAAATGCTAGAGGCTGACAGAGGTGGATGTACCAGGTAGCTACACCAGGTGGAGTGTTTACTTTTTTCACAAGTTCACTGTTTGTTTCACGTTTCAGTTTTTTAGATGGATTACTTCTGGAGGTTATTTGTCTGTTTATTTGGGAAATATACTGATAAATACAGCAATAGGTAACACAGGAAGGAGCAATCATGTTTAACATGGCCATGAACGTGATAAAATTTAATTTCATTCTCTCTATACATGAGTACAGTATGTATGGTAAGAGCTTTTTTTTATGACGGTTGTAAGAACTGGTTCTGTGAGGCAGCTAGGTAGCCTAATTGGTAGCAAAAGTGTCATGAAGACAGGCTATTATGTAGACTGTAAAATAGAAAGTTAGCCCCAAAGTAACATTTGAAGACATCACTGTCATGTCTGCACAATAAATGAAGCTAATACCAGCAACCTTTAGCCTAGCACAGCATAAATATTGGTGCTTGTGACCGTGTGACAAGATTAATTGTGTCGTTGCCGTTGCACAAAAGAGAAGGGAAACATCTGTACAGCTGATGTCTCACAACCCAAACAATCTGCATGTCCTGCACAAAAGAGAAGGGAAGCATGTAATTTTGGGTTGAACTGTCCCTTTAACTTGAATTATTTATCCTAGAATATTAGTTTACAAATGAGTCTTTTTTTAAATATTTTTTAAATATATCATCACTATTATATATTATAGTATTGATTAGTATATATAAAGTAATATAATATTTGCTCTATTTTTGGACTATATTAAGAATCTTTAATGGTGACATGATGTACAGATATTGCACTAAAGCAACAAACACAAACAAAACACAAAATCAAAAATGTAACCTTAATGTGCAGTAAAGGCAATAAATCAGCAGTATCACAGGGAGAAATGAAGAGAGCAATCAATATTTATGCCATTACCTGAAAGATATTTCCATTTTTTTTTACTTTTTCTGTATTTAATAGTTGCTTGTTTCACTAGAAAAATAAACCTGCGTATGTAGGACTGTTGACCATTGCTGTGTCGAGATGGGAAAATCAGTGGCAGAAATAAAATACATATAAAAAATGTTTGCTCACACTAGGGAAAATTGGAGCTTGAAACATCTGGTTTTAATAAAAGAGGAAGCCAAATAAATATTTTTACAAGGAGTAAACATTTTACACAGCCAACACCAGAGAGACTTACAGGGACTTGTATGTATGAGTGAGCGTCAATGTTTTGCAGTTGTGAGGTATAGGCTGGTGTGTGATGGTAACAGACAGCAACAGGCACTGGAAATAGTGGAGAAAGACATATCCATCTTGGGCAAAATAATAATTAAAAAAAAAAACACAATGAAGTACATCATTAATAAAAGTTATGAATTGACTGTTTATGGGTGATAAAAACAAAGTCGGACATTTGTTTATCTGTGGGCATGGTTTAAATTTTGTCCTCAGATGCAACCCTGTGTGGAGACTGCTACACTGCTGCATCAATCTGCCCAGTCAGACATCAATTTAACACAAGAACAGTATATGTTATTATATTGTATCACACTGTTAAAGCTGATTGTGTGCAGTAAAAAGCAATTATAGGTGCACAGTGTGGTGTGACAAAACAGAAGATTTATGTTGCTTTCAAAGAGAAGTAATGTATAAGTCATTGTAATTAAAGCTCAATGAACTAAAGCTCAAAGAATTAAAGCAGTGATAGTGACTTTTGCATTGATAAGGACTTAGACATTTATAGTTTTGTTAAAGTTCGTAGTTAGTAATGATTGTTTCTCCGGCATGCAACAAAAACGGACACATAAAGGTTTGCATAAATCTTTGGCTGCTCCAAAAGGAAAAAAACAATAGTTGTAGCTTAGTTATTGCTTCTACTTTTTGAGTTTGTTTAACGGAAAGCAAGCCCACAAGTAATAGGTGTAAAATAGTATGCAGTGATTATAGTTAAGATATAAATTTGGCGACTATTTTTTTCAGCAGTTTGCAAATGTTACAGCACAAAATGAAGACAGTCACTGTTTTCATTTTGGTGACTCATTACTATCTAAATAATATGCATCCATTGAGTCCTGTGATTTTTTTCAGCACTTTCAAGGTGGTTTGAATAAGTATGCTGCTGTAATGCCACGTGATATTATAAAAAGTAAAAATGAATTTGAATTTATAAAGTTTTATTCCTTTTAAAACAAAAAATCTGTAGGTGTGCTTGGTTTTCCTCAAACGTGGTCATCAGTAACAAGCAAAGGTTTCGTGGCTGGAGAGAGCCCTGTGTCTTCAAAATATAATCAGGTAAGTGCAGTTAATACTGAGCTATGGCAGTTCAGGTTCACACATCACATTTCAGGGTGGCACAAGGTTATCCACATTCCACATTATCACAGTGTAAATGCTTAGCATTTCTCTAAAACTTATAATACTTTTTTTTTTTTTAAATAAACACTAACCATCCCTCGGATTTGTATTTATGAAAAGCACTTAAACATAACTTTAAAAGGCTGAATATTTTTAAAGGCTAAGAGATGCAGTTCTACAACGTTTAATTGAAATCATGTGGGTGTCCATATTTCTTCCTTATTCCCCCAAACTGCACCATATGAAAGCCCAGAGGTTTTATTTAGGAAACACGCTAACCGCCAGCTTTGGACTTAACAAGGCATTAGATGAATAAAAGATGATATAAAGCTTCTCCCTAAGTGAGCCTCTCAATAATATTGTGAATTTTATGCCCAAAGATGCCATGTTTGTACAGCTGGAAAGTCAAATCAGCCTGTGGAGTGTGACATTAAAACTGCAGGAATTCTGGCTTTTATTTCCACTAGAGCTCGCTCAGAGTTTTATTCATAGAAATTTCCATATAATTCTATATATTTTGCTTGATCTAACATGGCTATTTAAAATCATATTTAAGAAATGTCCTAACTGGAGTATTTAATCTTAATTGGGTGAGGGGGTCCGGACTTTTCCACAAAGAAAAGTCTTAATGCATGCAGTTGATATTTTGTGGGAAACTTTTTATCAGTTATGTCTGAATATCAGAACCTGTTGTTTTCTATATAAGAAATTTGGGCAATACACATACATAAACTGATGAGAAAATAAGGGTAGACAGCACCTCTTCAAAATTTCCAAAAGATTTCCTAAGTCACCCTGCATGTGAAGATTGTACTGTACAAAATGAAAGAAAGACTAAAACAAACAAAAGTGCTCAGGTGTAATTTTCTATCTGAAGTTGGAGCCTGGGAAACTATTCTGCCAGGCTGTTCTTCAGACAGAGACTCTGGGTGGCTGACAGCAGCAAACTGAGGTAAACGTCAATTAAGACGTTACAGTAGATGACAGGCCTAAAGAAAACAGTGCTGAGAGATGCCATCTGAGGCAGACAATGTAAACTGAAGGTGTCTGAACATGATGCTTCAGATAAGGCTAAAATGTTAGCAGCTTTAGACTTGCCAGGTTAACATGAAAAGGCATGAGGAAGACTTGAGGTAGCTGGTGTGCCTGGAGGCCATCTATTTGTAAATTACTCTTTATTTTTTCCAATAATAGGTGTTTGGTTGTTTTGTTTTCATAGAAAAAGTGACTTTTGCAAATTATATGACATGGTTGTAGATTAGCCCAAAATGCACAGGGTTACTGGTGTTTCATACAGCTTGGTAGTTCATCTATAGTTAGCCTTAATGCTAATGGATTTGGATCCAGAAGCGCTTAAGCGGGCAAGCTTTTTGTCTGCTGTGGACATGCACAAACACATCAGAGAGCTCCAGCAGCAGCATTACTAAATGGATAAAAAGCTAAATGTTGGACCACTGGTACCAACAGAGCTTCTGACTTTTACATTATTCATAAATTGCAGCTCTTCATATGAAGTAACATGCAGAAAAACCAATAATTCATTCTTAATTATTTTTTTTTAACCAAAATAGGGCACGCTCCCTCTGTCAGATAAATTCACAAGTCTCCCATGATGGATCACATTTTCATCCACTATTTCAAGTTTTATGAGAGCCGTGCTGCTGATCTTTTTCCAGCATGTTTAATGTGTAGAAATTGATTTGGAAAGAAAACATCTCAGATGTGTGTTTTGTTTTCATCCTTCTTTACCAGAACTTCAGAGAGCAGGAAGTGTGTGCGTCATGAAATTTGCCCTGGTTATCTGCTTTCACACGCTCTGGCCAGCCGCCTGCCCTCAAACTGCACCAAGCTCCCACTGTGAGAGAGGCTGATACACAGCTTATATACACATACATGGAGATTCACATAGAAGATGCATATGTATTCCACACAGAGATGCAAATTACACCAATACTCTGAGTTTTCACTCCTGTGTGCACTTACACTTAATAAAATTTATCCACTGCTACATAAAGCCTGTGGCAACACGTATATATAGTTTTGTTATTTTTTCATTTTGCAGTGTGTCAACACATATGGGTGTTGCAGTGAATCTGAAGCAAAATTGACAATTCATTTTGCATAAGCTTCCTCAGAAAAAAGCCAACTCAATCAGATATATTTTAAGTTGCTCTGCAGGGCTTTTTTTTTTTTTTTTTTTTTTTTTTTTTATTTGTGTTGGTTTTTTTTTTTTTTTTTTTTTTTTGCAGCTGAACTGAGAGGCAATGCATCTTGTTATGGGGAACTTCTTCTCAAGCCTTAGGTGAGGGTGAGAATGTGTGAGGTCACTCCATGTGACCTTTAGCTGAAGCCGCTTGGCCACCATTGGTCTAGAGCCAAAACCCTCCTCCCCCAGATATACAGCAGCCCTCTCTGCTGCCAAGTGCTGAAACTAGTGCCATCTCTGTGTGGCCATTATGCTACAAGTCTTCTGGAGCATATATTTCGTGTCACTGAATCTACGTCTTCATGTGTAGATACTGTATGTACCTATGTACATGTGAGCACATATATTTAAGTCTATATATGGACACAAAAAAGGTGTGCGTGTGTATTTTCATGTTTCTTTTGTGAGACATGAACATGTACACATTGTGAAAGACCAGTTTTCTCCCTGAAGTAAACACAATCTGTATTACCTAACTTATAGACAAATTTGGCTCCAGCAACCAGAATATTGCTGTCCATTTAAAGTGCTGCTGGGATTTACGTTGACTCTGCTGCACCACTGCAACAGTAACTTCAAAAATGAACTATTGATCAGCATTGTCTTGCAAGCTCAGAAACATCTGGAATCTGTGTTCATTATCTTAATCCATATCCCACATCTGACAGATTTCCTGCTGCATCTTAATATATATTAAAAAGCACAATGGAACAAAGAGATTGATTGGTAAGGAGAAACTCTTTGGTTGAACAGAAAGAATTAAATTCTCCATGCATTTTTAAATAATGCCTCACTAATTAGATTTTTTCTTTCTGCAATTGCCAAGAATTAGTTTCTTAATATTAAAATTAATCCAGACGCATTTTCAGTTGAAAGAGCAGGCCATAAAAAAACAACCTTGTAGCTTTATAAATATCGAAAAGTTGAAATACAGGGTGTAATTAGAAAACATGCATCCTGCTACATCGCATGCAGCATTAGACTGTTACCAAGCCATGCCAGATCTCCTCCAAACCCGTCGCTGCATGAATATTGAGAGTCTGTTAATTATTTAGATTGGAGGTGTAACGATACATGTTTGGATATTTGCACTTCTTCGCTTTTTATTTGAATTCCCAGAGGAGTGGAGGTGAAAGCTGTCGACTAGCTGTGTCTCATCACGTTGGATTTTTTTTTTTTTTAATCAGCTGGCGGAACAAATCTCACATCAGGATGTGCCGGTGTGTTTTAGGAGTCCTAAAAACGAGGTAAGAGAAGCACGAATTTGCTTTTTTACAGAGAATGAGAATTACTTACTTGTTGTAACATGAACTACACGCTAATAAATGTTATTCTGTATATTTCCCTCGTATTGTCAGCCGTAGTTATATCCGGAAAATGATCGTTTTCCACCTTAAATTGCCTTATTTTGACGCATAAATGATGTTGTAGTGTCTGAATTTAGAATATTAATTTCAGGTAAAATGTGAGCAGATGCAGTCACGCTGCAGACAAAAGCTTTTGTGTAATTTCTCAGCAAAAAGTAGTAATTACAAGTAAGAAAACATGCAGACACAGCAGCTTAAAGACACATATGTTGCTTCATTAAACTTTAATAAGCTCTTACCTTGCACAGGCTGAAAGAAGAGAAGAGGGGAAGCAGTCCTGAGCGCCGTGTTAGCCAAATGAACAATTTCCCACTCAAGCCTCTTCTCTCCAGGTCACCCTCTGTTCACATGTTGATTGTGTGGATGTGTATTGAGGCTGCAGACTTGTGTATTCGCCTGGGCTTATCCCTTGTCAGCTGATTATTGCTCCGCGTTACCAACTCCATCAAAAGGTGACACTTGCAGCTTTTGAGAGGAAAATTTAATTGTGGAGGGTGTGGAGTTCAAGCAGCTGGACGGGCACTTCAGCTCAGAGTGCAAAAATAGAAGAATACTTATCTTGTGTTTGTTATTTGGCAGTTTTGCAAAAACAAAATTTGGACTGTGATTTATTACTCCTCATAATAATAACCCCCCTCATGAGAGATGACCTGAGGCCTCATCCAACGCGACACCAGATTCTTAATCAGCTGTTAAAAGAATAAAATTTATTTTATTCTTTTAACAGCATGTTGAAGTTTATGTTGATGATCGCAACAGTTTCATATCAGCCTAGTAATATAATGGGCTTTAATATGGCTATTAACATTTATGGGCGACACTAGGAATCAGTGCACCCAACCTACCCATGCTCAGATTGTTTGCTTGGCGTTTTGTGCGGGAAGTGTTGGTGTGTTTCCTCCCCTGTGTCTCCGCTCTGGCTGCAGCCATGAAGTTGCACTCATCCCCCGCCTCCTCCAGGCAGCATCGGCCCACATACCTCTGTATCTCTGCGTGCTCTTGTTTGCTTAAGGTTGCGAATCATGGTTTGTTTTACTTTGTCGCGTTTGCACAATGAAAAGCATGACTGAAAAAAGCGCAGTGTTACAAAAGCAAATACTGGAAGGCAAATATATGCACGTATAAATCAGGTAGGAAGCATAATTAGAAAAGATTAGAGTTACGGTAAAGAGAGAAGCAAGGCTTGATTCTGACTATGTAACTCTAAACAAAATGTTGTTGGGACATTGCTGATTAAGAGCTCACAGCTGGCTTTTATCATGGCAATAAATTCAAACACAGCTCGTAAAATCCATATTAAAGAATTTACTGAATCAGATTGAAGTTGTGAATTGTCAGTTTTCTAATAAGCCACTTCAGACAACTACCTTCTCTTCTGAGATCAAACACTGAGAGAAAAAACAACCCCTAATGGACTGCTGTCATTGTTGTGTGGTCCGATTCCTTTTTGTGGATTCCCGTGTTATTTCAAGCACCAGTGACCAGCCGAAGCCCTTGGCTGGGCAGGCAGACATGTATTCAGCAGTTAATCTGACGGAGCATCTCGGAGTTATGTGTATTGGAGCGACCCATTGTTTTCCTCTATAGATTAGCCGCACAAGTACCTCACATAATCGAAAGGCTATAGACAGACTGTCATTGCTTTACACTCCACTAGCAGACTACTAGCACAAAGATTCAATAAAAGTCCCCCAGCAGGATGTTTTTGAACAATATATTTACTTCCATTAAATAAAACACAATAGTTTTTTTGGATGTTGAAAAAAAAAAACATAATTCCGTACCAAATAGTATACACAGAGCAAAAACCAAATAATTTGTCGCAGGAACATTTTTGATGCGTCTTTTTTAAAATCCAGAATTGCTATTCTAAATCGATATTCACACAGACATTAATAATAAATTTATAATATGTTAGAAACACACAACTGGTGCGTTTTAGTATGTACATTCCCTTTTGTATGCAAGCAAAACATGATTCCTTTTTAGAGATTTTTTTTTCCACATGCGTTGATAAATTGAACCTGGAGAGGACGTGGGGTTATAGCGCATTCGCCTCGACAAACAGGAGATGATAATTCAAATATATATACAACCTTTTCAGTCAACAGGTACCGTCCAAACATCCACCAGAAAACCCTTATGACGAGTTATTAAAAATAAAAG
>VUQI01050637.1:53410-78872 GCA_015106735.1 Paratilapia polleni | reverse complement strand
AAAAAAATTGATGGTTAAAAAAAACAAAAAAAAAAAAAAAAAAAGTAACAATGCAAAGACTAAAATGAAATGAAGATGATTGCTTGCCAATCTGGACAAGGATGTAAAAATTTAAACTTACAAAGGATTCCAGAATCAATATAGCAAATGTTTGAAAATGCATTTACTTACTCTACAAATAAGTTTCAGTCTTTGGTCCATCATGTTTTCTTTTTTACATAAAATATAATTTTATTTGGGAGTAAAACTGTTCGTACAAATCCAGTTTGCAGGACTTACAGTTTTCCTCACAATTTAAATAGAAGCAGGTTGACAGGTTGTTGTCTTTGACTAATTCTGAATTTATAATTTATTATAGTGTCAGCAGTCTGGGAACCAACGTCAAACCCCAGGAATCATCCTATTCAGTGTTTTATTAGCATGATTTATACCACTTTTGTCCTCTTATTCAAAGAGATTTGCATTTCATGTAATTTATAATTGACACTTTCTGTAACTGAATTGGAACCAGTGAGTGGAACATATTTGTTATATTCACATAAAGTTATGATTAATTTTTTTAATGTGATTCTTTATTTTTTCCACTTACATTACGGCTTTGGAAACATGAGTCAAACTTTTAACTACTACATACTTATTAGTGGTTGCAGTAGTAGAAACTGAAGTAACAATACCTGCAATTTCACCAGATGCGCCAAAGCGACTTCCAGAGGAGTCTCTACGCTCTGCGTCAAACTAGCTCCGGGTGTACTTTGTTAAAAGCACACACTAGGTAAGGAGGGCAGGAAGTCGCACACAGGAAAGGTATAGTAGATCTGGTTAATTTTTCCAAAACAAAAGACCCCGTGCAGATTACACGCTCTGCTTCTGAGAAGCTTCCTGTCTGATTTGAAGCCCTGCACAGAACAAAACTACATTGGAGACGCGAAGGCAAAGACATGGTGTATTTCAGGGGTAAGACTGTATATAGACATCATTGGTAAATGCTCCACTATGTTCACCTGCTAGTTTTTTTTTCATTAGTTTCATAAACTGTTACTAAAGAAATGTTTATTATAGCTATTGTTATATTAATTTGACATGTTTTGGCTCAATTTGTCATTGCTACACTTTATTGCAGCATTAAAAACTGGGCATCATCTTCATCAAACATTTAGTATGAGGGGTTAATTTTAATGTTTAGCTAAAATAGCTGACCTAAGCTGTTATAGTTATTCACCCATACAGGTGTTTTCATTTAGCCTCATTAAGCCTTTTGCCATTTTTTTTCGTTTGTTTGTTTATTTGTTTGCACCTGTTGGAGCAGGACTGATAAACACAGAGTAACTTACAATGGCAGTGTGGCTCAGTAGTTCTCAAACTTTTTCTGGTATACCCCATTTCAAGCTGAAAAAAGTTAATGCCCCACACCGTGTAGTTTTTGGCAATCATTAAAAGTAATAAAAATAAATAAATAAATAAAAATGGCACTGTTCCCAATCAGTGGGGCTCACCACACAGTTTGAGAACCACTGAATTAACACAACATAACATATCTTTGGACTGTGCGGGGAAGCCTGAGTGCCTGAAGAAAATCCTCTCAGGCACAGTTAGGATATGCAAACCCACACAGAAAGGTTCCAGTCCAGCTCTAGGCTTCACTTAAACTTCAGCCTCATGACTGTTTGTTTTTTAGTTCCTATTTTTGTCAGTATAGTTAGCTAGATGTAGGAAGATGACATCCTATACTAATCACATCTACTGAGCTACTACTGATTGGTCAGTTAAAGTGTTTTCCCTCTTAATCTTAGGAAAATGGAATTAGTTTTCACTGGAGGCTGATGAATCTTAATAGTGAAATGAAACTTTACCAAAGCAGTAATGAGGTTTATATAATTTGGCATGAACAAATCTCATTAATGGGTTTAATAAAAACATCACTCTCTGTCTGCAAGTGTCTTAGAATGACATTTAGCAATGCAATAGTCCAACTAGAGCTAAATCTCTAAAGTATCATGATTTGGTCTTGATAAGATGTTTATTTCAAATAGATAGGAAGCTGAGTGTGTGTGTGTGTGTGTGTGTGTGTGTGTGTGTGTGTGTGCGTGCATGCATGCATGTGTGTGATCTACCTGTGGGCTGAGCTCATTGCTTTTAGCCTGTCCCAGGCTGAGTTCTGTCAGTCGGATCTCCACAGGGTAGATGATGGAGAAGCTGCAGTTCTTACGCTGATGTGGCATCACCATGGTGAAGCTGCCCTCTGGACTCTGAGACATGATGTTACAGGCTTTCCACAAATAGACACACACAGGAGAAGAGATTTCAAATTTCCAGTTCCCCATGGCCTGAGAAACTCATTATTGACACTTCATGTCACAAAGTGGACAGAACCAAGGGTGGCGGTTGGAAAAGGATACAATGGAAATCCAATTCCAGTTCTGACAGCAGAAGTGAAAAAAGTAAAGAAAATTGAACTGACAAGACAAGGGAGTCTGAAAATGTTACTTCTCCAGGCATATTGTTCACTTTTCATTTTTATGGTAAAGAAGCCAGGTTAATCAAAGGTCAAGAGACTTTTGAAGCTATTACCTTACCATTACCTTACCATTTCAACCATTCACTCACTACTTTGAGCTTCTCTTCCATTTAACTGGGATTTCATTTCATTCAGTTTATCCACTATGCTTACCAAGCTTTAGTTTGTGGTGTTTGTTAACAATTTCAGCTGTTTAAACTCTACTGTTAGCTAGCCAAACATTTAGATAAAAGGAATGTTATGGAAACATGGTGACTGTTAATATCTATTAAATGTGTATCACACCTTTGCAATTAAAGCTATATGATGCAGTTTTATTGTCACTTTGATTAGATAATTTCAAAGGCTTGGGTTGCAAATGGCTGCAGTTAATGGTCAACAATGGGATAAATGCTGCTAACCTATGAATAATTCACTGAAACTGCAGTTTTTGTGTGAGTGGCATTTATTTGTCTGTCTTTGTCTCATAGCCAGACAGTGATTGTTATGTTTCTTGACACAGTGTTAACATTGTGTTTGTCAAGCAGCTGGAAAACAGGTGCATCCTTCTCCTTCAATCTGTTCCTCTTGCTCTTGGCCTTGATTAAAGCTCAACCAAGCACAAATGTCCAGGAAGTACACACATGCATGCACACAAATGTAGCCCTCATTTCACAAGGCACATACTAAAATAAACAACACAAATCTGACTTATATGCAAGGCCTTGGGACTGTTTCATGTTTGGTTTTAGACTTTGTGGCCATAAATTGATTTTAGTGATTCATAACACAAGACTCACGGAAAGGGTTGTGTAGCTTTTTGACAGTGAGGGTGAAACCACTGTCAGGGCTGTGAATGCGAAAGAAGATCATGGCGACGTTCTGAGAAGAGCGGCTGGTGGCTCCTGGTGCTGTGGAGGAGCAGTAGTCTGTGTAGCGCTGGTACATGGGTAAAGGATGGTCCTGACTGCTGGGGAACTTCTCTCCCTTCAGAACCCAGCCATCAAATATCTTGAGGGGGAACATATGATATGGTGTAAATGCAAAAATATGCAGTTTTCATTCATGACAGGAAAAAAAAAATCCTAGTTTACTCATTAAGTAATGCCTTTACTCACTGTACTTTCAGTAAACATATTCCTCACTCTTGAGAAAGAGAGAGCACGTTCACATGTGCAATATGAAGAAGTTGCTGAAGAATAAGAATAATTATGGTTTTTAGGGTTTTTTTTCCTGTTTACATACCGTAGAAGGTAACCACAATATTAGATAAGTGGTTCACATTGAATGAATATTCAGTGGTTGACTTGAAATTTAAAAACTTGAGCTGTATGTCTGCTTTAGTGTATAATCAATGGGTTGATGACTATGCCAGGCAACAAAAAATCTTAGTGTTTTCTATTAAATTTTGCTAGTTAAGACATGAAACATCACTTTGTGTTTCATCGGTTAATCCAACACGGCATACAGCACCCTCTACACTGCTGCACTGTGAATCCTATTTAATTACAAGCATAATCCAACATCAATTTTATTCCAAAAATATTCTGCAAATCTCATTTAGACAGATGTGTTAAAACATTAAAATGTTTTGTTGTGAGGAGCACATTTGTCCTGCTAATAGTTACATAAAGCTGCTCTTGGTTTTTAGATCACATGCCTGTAAACGCAGGTATTATGAAATTCTAATGTCCCTCTTTCCCTCTGCCATGAACTCAAATCTGCACTGTAACTGGCAGGCTTGGCTTCAGAACTAAAGCTTTCTCTTCCCACACTTGCTCCGGGTAATGTGACCAATGCAGAAAGAATCCAGTGTGGTGTTTGGCCCTTAAACGCTGCCTTAACCCTGTTTGGCATGATTTTAATCACACAGGAAAAAGATGAAATAGAATTCAGGGTTTAAACTGAAAAAGCCTTGAACTTCCTGCCTTTCACTTGAAAGAGGGCTTGGGGATGTGTGGGAGTTATTTTTAGTGAGTGGGCCAACCTTTATGAAGTCTCCAGCGCTGCAGTCGATACTGACGTCAGAAAGCTCCAAACTGATGACTTCACTGGGCTCAGCTATGATGAAAGCTGCACATGCCAGCTGTGGCCGTGAAGCCACAAAGGTGAAGAAGCCATCAGTAGCCAGCATGTCCAAACACTCTACAAACCACACACAGAGAAAAAAAATTACACTTATATAGAGCTTTTCCTCTCTAATTGAGCACTCAAAGTACTTTCTACTACAAGCCTCATTTGCCCAAGCCCTTTTTTTCTATGCCTAAGGACTTTTTAATTTATAATTGACACACAAGCTCACACTCCCGTTGATGCATCAGGAGCAGCTCAGGGTTCAGCATCTTGCCCAAGGATACAGTGTGGAGGAGCCGGGGATCAAAACGGTTGGTGGTATAGATAATCCGCTCTACCACCTGAGCCACAGCTGCCCCCAAACCCTGACCATAGCCACTATTTCCCTGAATCTAAGCCTAAATCTTAGCTAACCGTAACCCAGTCCCAAACTTATCCTGACCAAGCCAAGTACTACTAAAGTTTAAGGATTTACATACAGGAACTTGTCAGGCAAATCCCCACAAGTGACCATTACATATTTATAGCCCCAGAACAAAGGTAAGGCAAGCGCGCGCATGCACACACACACACACACATGCACACATCCTGACAGAGAATGGGTTCAGAAAAAATAATGGATTCGAGTTTAATCTTAATAATAACTTATGAGGTCAAAGTATTATGTAATCAGCTTCATCAGTCAGTGTTCAAAACACTAAATCTGTATTCATTTAAAAATGTTTGCCTGGACTGAGTAATTAATTCATTCATTCATTAATGGGTTTAGTAGCCTATGTTCTAATTAAGTGACTGCACGGGCATTGGTGCAGAAATTAGTATCTCCCAAACTACAGTTTTAAATCCAACAGTTATGATTAGTTGATTAAAAGCTATTTTTAAGCAGTCCTTACTGAGAGGTCGGCGGAAAATAAAATCCTCTGATTCTCTTTTCTGGGCCAAACTTAGCAGAGAATATAATCCATCTGAAGCTTCGTTATCCTGAAGAAAAGAAGAAAAAACAGACTCAAGATTTCATCTGTAGGCTACCCACAAAAACTTCACAGAGGTAAGTTTAGCCTGCATTACTTAATCAATAATCCCACTTTCCTTGAGTTTAACTACAAATTACATCTTACCTCGATGTAGCGACTGAGCCCCATCCTTAATGAAAGGGAGATCAGGAACAGAAACAGCTGTGCGCGCAGAGCCACCGACATGCTGAAGTGCGTCTCTCGACGAGTGTGTCCTGCAGCAGAGGGGGGAAATAACGGCGCTGCCTGTGACTTCGCAGCTTTTATAGCAGCGCAGGCAGGCAGGCAGGCAGGCCGACATCAGAGGGTCACTGGCAATTAGCCGAGTGGACTTACAATGACTTTGATAATGTGTGAGTAAAAGCGGTCAATCAAAGCTTTATTAGGGAATTTAGATGTGCTTGGCGGTGTAGAAACTAGTAAATAACTGCTTATGAGTTCGTTAGAAGAAATGTAATCATACTGTAAACCTGACAAATTTCATAACATTGGTTAGGCAAGCCAGTGTGGTGTTTTGAGGTCAATTTGGTGACGCTTTACTGAAAAATATAATCTATGACCTCATGCAACATATTTTAACTGCCAAATACTGTTGGCATAGATTCCCCAAGTCTCTGAATCTCTGATAGAGGGATGAACCATAATTATTCCAAAAAATATTCCCTCATTTAGTGTTTTGATGGTGATGGTGGTGGTGGAAACACGTTGGTCCAGAATCTCTAATAGTGGTCAATAAGGTTGAAATCTGGTGACTGTTCCAGCAGTCACATAATTCACATTATTTCCATGCTTAAGAAATCCTTTGGTGACATCTTCATGCTCCATGGATTGAGATAGTGTCATCCTGGAAGAGACAACTCCCATAAGGATAGAAATGTTTCATCATAGGATGAAGGTGATCACTCAGAACAACTTTGTTTTGATATGCAGTTGTCCTTAACTCTAAGGAGACAAATGGACCCAAACAATGATAGAAAAATGCCTCTGAGGTGTTACAGAGACTTTGGATCACCTCACAGTAGAGGTCAAGCATTCATGCCTGTACCAATCTCTTTCTGTGCGTCACACTTGGCCATTTGTGAGAATACGGTGAAGGATGACTCATATCACTTTTTTTTTCACATCTCTCTAGACCAGTGCCTGTGGTTTTTGCACCACTGAACTCTTAAAAGCGCATTCATCTTTGTAATGAGGAGTTGATGAACTTCAATCTTACTATAATATCAGTCTCTGTGTGTTTTTTGACAGACTCTTCTTGCTGACATAGTCAGGAGGATGAATTGCCCCTTTATTTTTACTTGCATACTAATCCAGGAGCATCACGGTCATCAAATATGCACTGTCAGACCAAATTTTCTCTATTTCTCATAGATCTAAATGCTGATGTCACTTTACTCGTCCTATGGAAACACCTGTTAATGGAATAGGCTATTTGAGTGAAGCACCTGCCATCTGTGCCCTAACAATGAACCCTCTTCTAAAGTCACTTCGATCTTTTCCTCTTGCCATCTTGATACAAAAGCAGAATTGAATGGGCCTGCTCTGCATTTTTATAGATGACTGGATGTTAACTGCTTAATTGTATGGTGCAGTGGTCCAGGGTGGAAGCATCTGCACTCTCCACTTTTTCCTGTACTTTGTCACACAAATGAATATATTGAGACTCTGGCAAAGAGAAAAATGAACCTCATGTGCTCTTTTATATATACAATTTTTGGACATGAATGCTCAGATTGCAAAAGAAATGGATTCTCAGATGCCCTTTGAGATACTGAATGACTCAGAGTTTATGCAGTGCCAGTCATGAGTCAACCCCCAGTTTAAGAAGCACATTCAGTTTGGTTCCAATATAGTACTTTAGCCTGGCATGTGGGCAACGGGTGGCACGGTAGTGCAATGGCTAGCACTGTTGCCTCATAGTCAGAGGGTCCTGGGTTTGAATCTTCTGGCTGGTTGGGGTTTTTTCTGTGCTTGAATGTTCTCTGTGTACTCTGGCTTCTTCTCACTGTCCATAGACATGCATGTTAGGGTAATCGGTGATCCTGAATTGAGATTTTAATTTTAAGATCTGTGTTGAGAGTGTACTCTGACAACCGGGAGAGGCCAGAGTTACCAGAAGTTTATCTCCACTTCCTCATTTCTGTGCTTCTACTCTCTAGTCAGTGACTTCTGGCCTGATATGACTAATATAGCCAACAGCTTTTGATTCACTTACTGGTTACTGTTATGGATAAGACTGAAGAGACATCTGTGACAACTTACTTTTTAAGAACCTGTTTTAACTCCCTGTCTCTAATAGAGAAATTATGAGGAAAGGAGGTATTTAGAAATGTCTTCTGCAAGAGCGCGAAATCTATCAAACATTACCTGAAGTCAGTCAAACATTCACAGATAGCCTGCTGTGTGTCTGTGTTTAGAGAGATTCACAATATGATCACTTGCTCACTTAAACCTCAACATGGGACATTTTTTTTTTACAATTTGTTTTTGCTTGTCAACTCGACAGCCAGGGAATCAAAATGTACAGCAGTAGTCAAAATAACATCAGTGGACAAAGTGAGACCAAACCGTGGGATGAGTCATACTGTATCCTGCACAAAAAAAAAAAGATCAGAATAGGTGCCTGGAAGGAGAAAGTGAGAAAAAGTCGACAAGAGAGAGCGAGAGGCTGTGATGTAGTTCAGTTTGTTGTGACATAGGAAAGTCATTTAGATTAGACCAATTTTGGTTGTCTGTGCTGCCACTGTGAAAGGTCAAATTCAGATGTAGCTGTGTGTAAGAGATGATGATCAGCCTGTCAGTGCTCATACACACATCAGATAAAACAGCCCTCACTTTCTCTCATTCAACTGAAATGAAGATGAGACACTGTGTGTGTAATTATCTTGAGCTAATGATAGCTGACATTTTTTTCATAGTTATTAAGGTCTATGATGCCACACGAGACAACAAACCACAAAAAAATTAATGAACATAATGAGTAACATTTAGTGTAACAGCTCCTCAGCCTTTTGTCTTACAATGCTGATGACCTATTCGAGGTGTATTACTTTCATCTAAAAGCCAGTAGTCAGTGTTAATAATTAGTTGTCTCACAGAGTCTTTGTGTTGTGAAGATGTCCGAACCTATTAGCCAGGGTCTCGCTGTTTAAAGTGTGTTTTGCTAATCTGAATGACAACACAGGAAAGGGAAAATGTTAGCAAAATGCTACATGGTGTGTGCATATGTGTGTGTATTTCCATGTGTTAAGTGCCTGTCCCTTAGCAATTTCACACAAATGTGTGTGATGTGTGTGATGTGGAGCTGCGATACATACTGTAATTGTTTAAATCCAATTTATTAAATGAATTGATAGATTTTTAATGAACACGTAACCCCAGAGTCTCATTATACTGCTCTAAATGATGAACAGATACAGCAATTCCCTCAATGCTGGTCTATTTGCAGAGTTCATCTTCTAATCTAATAATCACATCTAACCACTCTTCCCCTATTACCACCCCCAATGCAACACCCTTACTGAATGAAGGGTGAGAAAGAATGAATGAATTCACAGCCTAAGCTCCCCATGGATGAACTTTCTCTGCAAATGTGACACACTTGGGAGATCATAATTAAAAAAAATAAAAGAAAGAAAGAAAGAAGAAAAAGGAATACTGGCATGATAATGCCAACAAGTACGTAGAGTGTACGAGACGGCACACAAAAATATCCCATTATTTGTGATATGAAAGCACAAGACAAACAAATACTGTACATTTGAATTTAGCTGTTAAAATCTGCACATGAAATTCAGACATGCTGCATTAAATTCAGAAAGCATGAATATCATCTCTGTGAAAACAAGTCCAAGTGGAAGAGCCAGCTGACTGCATCTCCACAAGACAAAAGGCTACAACACCATCTGGTGGCAAATGTAGAAACGGGTTTATTGTTGGTTTACCAGGCTGCAAGCTATGCATGAATCAGAGGTAACTTTTCAGTGACGCCACAAGTGGTCTGCCCGCAGCTTTCTTAAGAAGGACACTGATTTGGTTCATCAGGATTTTCCTGAAGATAGAAGCAGTTAAGAAAACTTAAAGGAGTGTGATTTGCTGTGTCTGTGATGATTGCCCCAGCTGGCAAGATGTGACAGTCACCCCTCCATGTGGTTGAAGTTAAATCACAGTGATTGTTGACTACAGTCCTTAGAATCTTAACCCTGCCTCACTGCCCAGCATGCAACCTCCTTTTGAACACCTGCTCCCTGGCAAATATAGCACATATAGCTAAGTATTTTTGATTTGTTGTTCATTGTGTGTTGCCTCCTTTACACACACATGAACACACACTTCTTGTGTGGATCTGTCTGTCAACGCAGCGGTCCAGCCCGGCTCTCCCCACTGCCTGACTGACCCATTCATCTCCTGTGGGGGCTGTAATGAGTTGACCCTCCCCATTTGGACCGACCTGACAGAGAGAGATTACTTTAAAGTCTGCATGGATTTTCTCCTTTGTCCCCTCCTCCCCATTCCTCTCCCTTGAAAGTGGTTAATTCAAAGTGCATTAATGAGGAGCGATGGATAACACACTCTTCTTTTAATTACCTTCCAACCAAGTTCTTCAGAGGAGGTCTGGTGACTCCCATCTGACACGGGCCTGTTTATTTGGTTTTCTTTTACCAGTTAAAGTCTTTTGTGTAACAGACAAATAATGGATGCACAAAATAAATTTTCATAAAAACTGTTTTAGTTTAATACACATCTTTTTCTTATTCAACTTGTCATTGGTGAGGCTCTTGGACAAATGCTGATTATGTTAATATTAAGAATACAATGCTGAGGTATTGACTGAAATGAGCCACCGGAACATGTTGTGAAGAGCTTTTTGTTGTCTTTGTCCCGGTAAGCACGTTCACAAATTGTACAGGGATGATTGATGGTGCGTGCAGATGATGAGAATAATTCTACATAATAGTATAATTACAAAGTGTGATGCAAAATAATTGTTCTGGAGCCCACAGGGACCACTTTTCCCAGTGAAACACAATTAGGCAAACTGACATAAACAGAGAGCAAGATTTAACATAAAAACTGAGGGAGTAAGATCATCATTTAAAGCAAATCAACTCCAGTCTTTTTTGGGTGATGAAATAGATTGTTCAAATAAAAAAATAAATAAAAAAAATCATACTTTCATTTGTACACTCTTACTGTACTAGTGTATGTTTCTTGTGTGATATTTCACGGCTCCAACTAACTCAAGCCTGATCCTTAATACCAGTGATCTCCAAACTTGGCTTGGTGAAATAATACATGCCAAAGTTGCAACTATTGACACGTTCTCTTGTAAGATTATTACATTCTCTTTTAAACAAATAAGGCACAAGTCACCCTCAGTCACAGGGATTTGGGGTTTTATTGTTGTTTTTGCAAAAACAAATACGTTTACCTGCTGGGTTAATAATTTAGGACCACTTTTTATTGTTATGGAACACTCTTTGAGTCTGCAGGCCATGCTCCTATTTGTACAAAGCCTCAGGAGGCTCCTGCATGTCAGACAGTGGCCATTCAGCTCATATCTTGGAAATCATTTTTTCAATTGCAAGCAGTGACTGCCAACAAAAAAGGCAGACGCTTGTCTGATGCTTTTATCAGTGCAGGTCAGTGGCTAACTGTCTGCCAGTGTGTACTAACAGTGCAGCTAGATTTTCATGATTACTTGGAACCCAGGTTTGAGTGCTTTGGCATAAGGGTACTTGTGAGTACCTTGTGCCAAGAGAATTACAGAAAGAGTCCAATGCTTTTGCCATTTGTTAGGCTGACGCAGTGCAAAGACAAGTACATAGCTGAAGGCTTTTAATCAGCTTTTAGACCCTCCTACTCCTTTAGTACAAATGATCTCAGATCTCAGATCCAAATTCTTCTGGCTAAGCCCTGGACAATAGTATTTCACTCTTAACTATGTACTACAGAAGAGGTAGAACTTTTCTTTCTGTATGATCTTCCTTGAATGCCAGCATAATGCAGTTCTTTTAACTCAATCATGTACATCCAGTTTAAAAACACAAAGTGCAGTTTTTGTCCCATCAACATATAATTTTAAGTTCCCTGGTTAGAGTTTCCTCACACGCTGAAACATGTCTGCTCAAGGCAGGTGGGTGGGCCTTTGACACTCAGTAAATGTGTTCCTTCATCATTCAGGCTCACTGTGGTCTAGCCGGTCTTATCCAGCCTAATAAACATTGATTAGTCTACATAATCAATGCACTCAATGACAATGATTCAGTGCACTGCATAAATTTATCGACTGCAATCAGCTATAAACAGCAGCCCTCTTTTTCATCCATTTTCTGTTTTATTAGCTATGTGTTGATGGAAAAATAATTCTCTGCAGAGTTAACAGACATATTTCATTAAGTGATTAAGTGATACCGAGATGAAATAAAATCTATTGACCATCTGTCTAGATTCTCTTAAAAGAAAAAAGAAAAAGAAAAAATGACATGAATGATTAAAAACATAGTGCTGTGAGCTACCAAAGAGCTACCAGAAGGTGGCACTGTTTAGCTGCTGTTGGCTTTTCACGCTGAATTATATTTGTGTCTTAACAAGGGTGAGTGAACTGAGCAAAACAAGAAATACAAGCAAAAATCCGATTTATGGAAGCTTAAAATTCAATTATAATCAGGGGGTTCAAATCAAATCAGAAAATTAAGCATCACAACTGCTGGATAATTTAGTCACAGACCTGCTTTATGTTGTAATACTAAACTAGTTCCGCCAGCTGCATTCTGCTTTAACATTTGAAAACAAATCTAGCCTTTCAGCCTAGGTGAGAAAAGTTTTTGGGGAATACCATAACACACTTGTCTGCTCATATAATTTCAAAACCTCATGTGAAATGAAACAGAATGCCAAGTGATATATCATTTTTCACCAGACAGTTGAATAAAAAGAAAAAGTGCAGTAGGAAAACCCCAACGTGAGGCGTGTAACTTTGCTGCTCCTGGCTTCCGTGGCCATGCATGACCAGGTCATGTAATGAATGTTGATAAAGTAGAAAAGCAGCTTTAATCAGGACGGATCACTGTGCAGAGGTGGAGAATGTCAGAGAGAGCAGGCACAGCTGCTTAGTGAGAAATCCAATATTGACTGTCGGGATAAATGTCCTGCATATTCTCTCATCTGTCCCAGGGGCCGTGGTATTATGCCTCTCACGTTAGCACTCCTAATTGGATTAAAAATGGCTTGTTATTGGGAGAAAAATGACTGAAAAAACTATCATGATTATTGCCTCTCAACAATGTTGGCTCCCAGAGCTGAAGGGGTGAAGCGATTGTCACAAAAAGCAGTTTGTTTGGAAATAAACTTGCTTTGATTGATTGTGTTTTAAGATCAAGCTGATTCATATTCAGTGCCAAATATATTGACTTTTCCTGGTACTATAAAGCAAGGAATGTTATATCAAAGTCTGGCATTTTGGTGTTTTATCTGCAGTTCCTTTTTATGTGATAGATTAATGCTTAATTTATTTTAGACTTCCCAGATTGCTAAAAAAAATAAACCAAACTCTGTGTGTGTATTTGTGTGTGTGTTTAAAGGTGGATATGCAGTGTATGCATGCACGCATGGCTGTGAATGCATGCGTGAACAGAAATGAAATAGACAAATCCATCAGACGTCCACTGGGTTTTGGTTTGTGTACCACCAGGAGCACCCATTAACAGAAAATAAATGCTTGACGTCATAAACCTGACAGAGTCTCATTCATACTGACATTCGGGCTAAATTACACATAAAAGCACTGATAACATCATCATTAAATATTGATTTCTAAGGCTGGTTTAAACAAAAGCGTATCCACACATATTCAGCAGACGGGGGGAATTTGGACCGAGCAGACTGAGGAGAGCTGTATAAAAAGGGCCTCTTTTCATGTCCATCTTTGGACAGAATGTGAGCAAAAGAAGAGCTGGAGAGTGTAAGAAAGAGGAAGAGAGGGTGGAAAGAAGAGAGAGGTAAAGGGCTGGGGGAGTAGAAAGAGATTTAAGGCTGAGGCTCAGAGCAGATGTTAGTGTTGATGATGATGGATGTAGGTTGTTGAGATGCAGAGTTGTTATCATGAGAGGCACTCGCAGACTCCTCACAGCACACTTTCCCCCAGATGTCACTGTGTGTGTGTGTGTGTGTGTGTGTGTGTGTGTGTGTGTGTTACACGGCAACAGAGAGGAACATGATGAAATGAGCAAGCTATGTGCTCAAATTAGACACTAAATCTGCTTTATCTATGCTGTTTTGTTTTTTTTATGAAATTGTGGATTTAGTCTTCTTTAATGAAAGAAATTTCCCCTTCATATCAGCTACAAGTAATAATAACAATGAAGAGAAGCAATGAGATACAACAAAAGAGAGTTTAGAGACTGATAGGCACAGATGAGGCTAATGAACAACTATCTTTTGCACTCTTGGGTGCAGACGAGGTGAAAAGAAACTTCCTCTAAAGGCCTAAATTGGATTAATTTGAAGATTTTTCACCTTTATGAGAGAGGTTACATTCTCTTCCGGTAAACCGTGTGTCCCTGGGCTACCACATACATCGCTGCAATAATCCAAATCAACCAGAAAACACACATACACACACACACACACACAGGCAGCAGGTGGTCTCTGTGTGTGTGTGTGAATGGGACATGGTGAGTGGTGGTAACCTGCTCTACACTCTAACCACATAAAAGGTGCAGGACAGAAACATGTCGGTAATTGATTACTAATTAGTTCTTTTGTTGTTGTCCATTGTGTCCTGACAGAGCTTTGCCCCAGGCTGTCTATTCACACACAGGCTCTGTGGCCTCGCAGCAAGGAAATAAGCATAGTCAGTCCATAATGAGAAGCTCATATGTAACCCCAGCAGATGACAGAAGCTGCATCACAAACCCTTTGCGATGGAACTCTTGAGCAAACATAGAAGGCTTGACAGTGGAAACGGTGGCTTTTTAAAATTCAAGTCATAGGTAATATACATTATTTTGTATTTTCAGGCTGATAGAAAAGCATCTATGTAAGTATTGGTGATAAAGCCTCACCCCATGAGCTGCACTTTGCTTTACAGTATATGCTGCAGCATCTACGTGTCATTTCTACTAACTTGGTATACCCACATCTCTCTCTCCCTCTCTCATCAGTGCATGAGAAATTACCTAATGAGGAATGGGTCGCACATTTCCACAAACTCATTAACCCGCGAGCGAGTGAGACTAATTGCAGCGTTTGGGTAATGTGATTCCACATCTGTTACTGCAGCCCAGGACACAGTAGTCAGCACAGGGCCGGATCTGGTGGGCTGAGCCATGCATAGAGCTAGATTTAGCAGAAACACAACACACATTCAGGCTAACACCACTAACAGCTCCAGTCTGAATGGGTGGAGCAGCAGTCAGTTTGGCTGTGGTCATAGCTTTTGATCAACTGGCATGCAGTATCTGGTAATTGCATGTCTCTGCAGAGTGGGTGGGCCTCCTGCATGCATTGATTGACTCCTGCTATGGATGTAAATACTGTTTACAAGACAGATAAGCAATGGCCTCAAGTTATAATGCAAACAGTCAATCAGTTAAAAGAAAAATGTGGAATTTGTTGGTTTTTAATCTCTGTTTCACAGAAGACGTCCATTTGTTTTGAAATGAAATGTGAAACTGAAGAGGCTGGTCAAATGGGTTTAACATCTGTTTACACATCTCAGAGTTATACTCATGCTGGTTTACAGAGCTTACCTGTAATATTCAGCCAGTGTAAACAGCTAACCTCACTTTTTCTTCCTCCATACATTCATAATGATGTCAGTTACTTTCAGTTGTTTTATTCTACTCTGGAAAAGAATACAATGTACACAATGTACCTGTTAATGTGGTCACCTGTGATCCCACCTGGGCTACATGACGTACTCTGAAACACCGTAAGTCGAGAACGTTTTTTTTATTGTATGCTGGAAACTTTGTTTAGACCATCTTGCTCAAGTTAATTTTCTTCTAACAGAAGTATAGGCTTTTATTCTCTGGCTCTCTCATACATACACACACAGACTGCAATAAATGAATTTTTCAGGGTCTTGACTTGGGTTGGTATTTTCAATAATACCATAAATGACTGCAAACAAATTTATGTTAATAGAAAAGGTGGGAACCAACTGTTTAATATGGGGAAAGTAATATACTTTTGTTAATTATGATTAATCCTTTATTTAACCTCCCAGCATTGTTACAGAAACTCCAATTATAAGTTTACAGGCAGTGGGACTGCTTATGGTAATGCCATATCTCATCAATTACCATCCCGTGACCATAAATTGGCCTCAGCACTGGCAACGAGATGAGGTTAACACGCTGATTAATTTGAGCTACTGTGATTTCAGGCTAAGCTGACGCTTACACTCTTTGACACAGACAGTGAGGTCTGCTCACTTTCATAATGGAAAAAATTTATTTACCACATTCAGAGCTGCTTCTGAGTCTATAGACATCACACCTCACATCAGGATAATTTAAAATTAAAGCAACACAAACAAGGTGAGAGGTTTTCCTATTACAGAACTGACTGGCAAGTAATGAGGAATTTTAGATAAATGTCAAATGATCAAAAGGTGCAAAAGCAAAACTACTTCATACTGTTGATCTGTATTTTTTATTTTTTTTTTGTCATGATATGCATGTAATATCATAAATATTATAGAGCTAATCAGAAATCAGAAATAATGAATGTCAGTTTACCAGATTTAGGATGACAATGAGTTTTGATTCATAAATACCTCAGGAGATTGTATATTAAACATATATAATTGATATTCTATTATATATTTCAGGTTGCTTTTGCCAGTTAATTGCTGACTCTGTATACAGTAACTGTAGGCCCACTGTGTAGGTAAATTTGAACAGATGGATCAGTTTCCTCTCTGTGATATAGCAAAATATATCTATTTTATACATATATATGTATTTTTCCATTTTTCATAAGAAGAAGCCACTAGAGAATATCCAAAACAACATATAAAATATTATTTGATCTAATTTATACCATTGCTTGGTAGGTTTATGTTCTGCTGGACCATCACTGTGTTAGGGTGCTGACTGACAGGCACACAAATAGTGATAGTGATTGAGCTCCATTCTTAAGGTTTGCACAACACCTCTAATATGCTGATGCAGGGCTTATTGCTGTGTTTTCATGATCACTTAAAAATTATGCAAGATATTGTTAGTCTGTGTTTGGATCCCAGTAAAAGTCTCCTTGTGTTTTCTACCTTACTGATATAAAGTAACTTTTCACAGGTACTTCTGTTTGCACTGGTATGAGCCAACAAATTACCGGATACCACCATTATTTAAATTAATACTGTGTGAATAATCATGGGAAAACTAAGCACTGATTCAATTAGTGTAAACTATAATTAATTAAACTGAGGTTTTGATATATTAACAACATGTTTTTTTGTTGTTGTTTCTTTTTTTTAAGTTAGTTTGACCACCACCACCACCAAAGCACAAATGGTAGAAATATCCCATATGTGTGTTTTTGGTTCCTGCTGGCTGCGTATCAGGCTAAACTTTAAACCAAAGAAATGTGATAGGGATAGTTAATTTGAATACGATTATTGGTTAAATAAAGTAGTTGCTCCTTTCCACAGAGCTGTATTTCTTACATTCATATAGGAATAGTTGGGGAGTATTTCCATGTCGTCTGGCATTCCTAAAATAACGCCTTTGGATATTATAATAAAGTTATTTTTTCCTTCCTTTTTAGCGGCCAACCTTTGCCTAAACATAGAAGTTATCTAGACTCTGCTGGTGTATTCCTTTGAGCGCTAGCCTTGCGATCCCTCTTGTTAGTTTCAGTCCATCCAGTGTGCTCAGTAGGATGACCGTCATGGTTAAAATCAATGACCGTCACATCACAGCACTGACATCTCAGCCTGGCATCTTTACCGCTGCTGTCTGCCACCATAAGACCAGTCACCCTTCATAAACCCTTTAACCCTGTCACCTCATAAACACTGCAAAAACTGCTCTGTAGGTCACTGAGCAATAACCACAAAAAATATAATTTGTGCAACAAAATTATATCAAACAGCAGTCAGGCGCGGGCTGGTAAAGTGTATCGCTATAATCCCACGGTGTTTTCCATGGGTAATCCAAGTCGCCTAAACTAAACATATCTACAATAAGATATTAAAAAAAATAAAACATCCCACACAATAATGCTACATTGGGCCCTAAAACTGATCATAACATACTCTTCACCTTCTATGGAGATGTATACAAAATAATTATTATAACATGTTTAAATTTAATGGAGACATACATCATTCTTGTTTTGACATTCTTGAAAATTATTTTTATTTGTTTGTTCATTTTAAATTGGTACAAACCCGTCAATGTGGTGCATTTCGATGTAAGATCAAACATTTAAGAAATGTGTCAAGTAATATCACATACAATAAGTTAAAACATGTCACAAAAAAGACCAGCGGGTACATAGCAAGAATGTTTTATCTACACAAAACATCCTAAAACAGAGTAGGCCTACTGAAAGATCGTTGTGAGTTTTCTTTTTTTCCTATTTAAATTTATGATCCCGTCTCATGCAGACGAGACTGAGGTCACCTAACAAAAGCACCTGTTCAGTCTGAGTGGGCACCATTTTCTCCTTTAATTATTAAATCCACATGCACAGTGCATGCCTAAGACCCAGTTCAGTAGGCTCACCGTCAGTTTGGTGCGTGTGTGGCAGGCTGCTATCAAAATACCCAATCTTATAAATAACCGTTTGACATAACACAACCTCACCTGAACACAATAACGTGCGCGTAAAGACACGCTCAATGACAACGTAAATACGACGATTGTTTGGCTCTCGGTAATTAGGGCCTATAGTCTAGAGATCATTACAATAGTATTTATCATCAATAGCTGATAAAAAAAATCCTTTTGAATTAACGACATAAATAACCCCAGTTTTTTCTTCCGTTTGTCCATAAGTGTTGTCCTTCTATTATAGTTATTATTATTTGGTCTTTATGAGGTCGCATTTACCTCGTTTTATTTTATTATTTTTTTTTTTCACATTTCAGGCCTGATTAGCTCATTCGTTCTCTCGTTTTGATCTAAGTAGCTGGATTAAAAACAGAAAAAAAAAAGAGCCGGGCGCGGCTGGGAGAGGGGAGTTTGGAGGAATAGGGTGCAGTGTGGTGAAAAGTCACTAAGTGAAACTCATGGACACTGTGTGCTCCAGCGCTTTGCGCCTCAGAGAGGCGATGCTTGTCCCTCTCCACATGTCACTGTCCGGGGAGCTACACAGCTGTGGGGAGCCCGATACGTTCGTGGGGCCGGAGAGGGAGGCCGACATTCCTGGAAAAGGCGTCTGGTAGAGGTGGGACTGCAGACCGGAGCCGTTGGAGGACAGGCCGTTAGAGAGACCCATGGAGTTTGGTGGCGGGCCTGGACCAAGGCTGCACTGTGACAGTGACTGCGCCATGCCTGGTTGGCGACCCAGAGCCGGGGGAAGCTGCAGCTGGGAGACCCCCGGCATCCCCGTGGCCCAGCGAGAGTCGTTGGCGTGGAAGGAGCACAGGCTGTTCTCCATCGCGGCCGCGGCAGAAAATTGTGGCAGGCCCGGTGTTGGGAGCAGTGTACCCGGTGCACGGAAAACGTTAGTGGTCTTCTTCCTTTTCTTCCACTTGGCGCGTCTATTCTGGAACCAAACCTGAAAGCAGAGACACAGAACCGCCGTCAGAGGTACTGAGAAACATGAGGAACATATTTCTTGGGTAGTATTTGTTCATATTATGCAGTAAAGAGTCCAACAAGATGGATGTTCTCTTCAATATGTAACCATGTTACAATTAGACACGATAATATCAATTACATTCTTCAACACTATAGTCCGAATTTGGCCTGTTGGACTACTCTCGAGCTGGAACAAACTAAATTAAATGAAATTCATAGACCTCTTCTACTGGCCCAGGACTGCCTTCCTAAGGCGAACAGATACTTTGAGTGGTTGGTGTCCAACCACTTCATGAATCTTACTTACATTTCTTAGTATACACCCGTTATAACACTATTGACGCGCTTCTCAAAATAAGCTTTTGAATATGTTACCAAATATTCGGCTGCTTTCAGCTAAATGTCCCGACTCTCTAGGGGTGAACTGAAGCAGTCAAAAAGGAAGTGTCTAAAATGTTATTGTAAATAAAACAAAAATAGCAGAATACAGAAATAGCCCTGGTATAAAAATGCGTGCGTCAAAGAGGTTTGTTACTAGCGTTTCGCAGCAGTGAGTCGAGTAATTTATCTTTCTAGCATCTTATTTACAAGCAGATTAACTGAAAATTGCCCTAAATATTGTGCGGACTTAAATACAAATGGCCCTCATCACTGTACACCATCTATGTGAAAATAAAACATGCCCATCCATTGGCTATACGCGAGAAAATCCACAAACACACCGACACACACAGCTAAAAACGCACGCGCGACACTGCTGGGCTTTATAAAGATTTCATCTTCGAGTGTGATTAATGCGCGCGCGAGGCCGTGAGTCGATGCCTCCGTATTAAAAGTGAAATCTCGCTCTCATTCCGCTCAGCCAGCCGTGAAACGTCGCCCAAACCTATTACACTCGGGGGGAAAGAAAATGCAATTTCTCATTCCATTAAAAAAGTACAATATATTCTTGAGTCCTATTAAGACGTCGCTGATAGAGCATTTTAAAGGAGAGAGGCTGTGTGGAGGCATGAACTCGGGCCAACACGCCCACTGAAGGCTGCACCTGCACGGCCTGCACTAATGTTTACCAACAATGAGCAGGAGCCGGCACACACTGAGCGGTTAGGATCCTGCACTGCTTGGAATAAAGAAGGGATTATTAAGGTGACTAATGATTATACTGGTTTTATTGCTTTCAGTGGGATAATTTGCATGAATTTCACATCAATGTTTAATAACCCGTTCACTGTTATAAATAAAACTGAAATTGGTTGATAATGTATTTTGTTTATTAGAGCCTAGTACGTTCCTTCTATCTTTAGTTTTCTCAAAATGATCAAATAATAATGTGCAACTAAATCCCATACATGGAATTATGTACAAAGGTGGAATCATATTTTGTGAAGGAAATTCTTATATACGCAATCGAGGATAAAACTGTGTTTAGCCAGGAAATCTTTTTGTATTTGACAAAAAGCCGTAATGCCCCCTGTGTAATTTCGTGCAATTGCTCAGAATCGCGACGAGTACAAATCTCAAAGTTGCACAGAGACAAAAGAGAAATGAAAATCTAAATTTTAAAAAAGGAAGTCTGCATAGGTGGCGTTACGCAGTATTTTCTGTATTTGTCCAAGCCCGCTGACCACCCGAGTCCAGCTTCTCATCCTCAGATGAGAAATGTTTCAGTACCTTGGACAGAGCCCTTTGCGCATTAGATGAGGTACAGATTCTTAGAATTAAATATTGCTTAGTAAAATATAAGGTTAAACTTGAATATATTATGGGATATCCAGCTCAATTGAAATAGGTTTGAAACTTTTCTAAAACAGCTATTACTGGAAAATTTGAACACAACGAAGCTATGCTTCAGTTATTACGCACAGTGATTTCCACGTGAGTGTGCTGAGGAGGGATATTTCACAGACTATACCTGAAACAGCAAAATTTATTCTTTCACAACAAGTATGTTGTGTAGATTGCCATTTAAGTCTTGGCTTATTGTAACTTAGATTGTGCAAGTGGCGTCAGTTCAATTGTTAGCTTTGAAATTCCAAGCATTTCATCAAAACTTTAAATTGAATGGCCACAAAATATCTTGGAAAAGGGTACCCAATGAAAAATAATTACAAATGGACTAAGGTGAAATTACAAATTATTAAAAATGAACACACGTCTTTTGCAAACACACAGAAGCACATGGCTTCCCCTTGTGATACAGTCCATTTTGCTCACTGCCTTCCAGACGGATTTAAGGGGTGATTTTTGGACGTACAAGATCAAATCTGTGCCCAAAGCCACACCCCGCCTTGTTATGCAAGTGTCTGCATCCTGGTGTTTACCTGAACTCTGGACTCGGTGAGGCCGATCCTTAGCGCCAGTTCCTCCCTCATGAAGATATCAGGGTAGTGGGTTTTGGCGAAGCTTCGCTCCAGCTCGTTGAGCTGCGCCGGTGTGAAGCGCGTC
Organism: Paratilapia polleni; assembly: GCA_015106735.1. Lineage (NCBI taxonomy): Eukaryota > Metazoa > Chordata > Actinopteri > Cichliformes > Cichlidae > Paratilapia > Paratilapia polleni. The sequence goes on along the minus strand of VUQI01050637.1, from coordinate 57,090 downwards.
CTGTGCCGCTTCTGTTTCTGCTGGCTTGTCGTCTGGCCGGAGTTCTGTTGCGGCTGTTGCTGCTGCTTCTCCTGCTCCTTCCCGTTCACCGGCATGCCGGCAGAGTTGGATCCCACAGTGGCGATGTCTTCCCCCGGCAGGAGAGTGGTTCCTTCAACAGAGTCTGAACCAGGAGGCATGTCTCCCGGATGCCCCTGGTCTGGCACTCCACCTCCCAGCCGGCACTTGAGAGCCTCTCGGTGTCCGAGTAAGTCTGCAGCATCCTTCATCCCTGAGAGGATGAGGAGGAGACAGGATTTGAGTAAATATGCAGTATAGCACAGCGTCTTTTAATGAAATTTATATGAAATGCTTTGAGTCTTTAAAATATAACAAGTAGCCTTGATTACTTTACTTTAAAAATACAATAGACAAAATACACATTGGTATTTTAGACCATATAGACCATATATTTTAGACCTGATAAATCACTGTAAATAATTGCTTCGACCAACGATAAACCACTTAGTTCTTAACACAATTAACCACACAGTCTATTTATCACTTCACAAGATTAAGCAAGAAGTTGAAATCTTACACTGGAGTTTAGGGCCGGAGTTTAGTGATGATAACTCACCGAGCCGAGCATCCAGGAGGTCGGCATGAGAGAGCATCGCGTACCGCTCCAGGGCGAAATGCGCTCCAAACAAATCCTACAACTTTGAGGCAATTTAAAAAGTATATATGGTCTAAATGAACGAAAATTCGGTTTGTGGTTAAAAAAGGAGGTCCCTTGCATTATAATGTCCTTTAGAGCGACGGGGAGGCGCTTATTAGTTGAAAGAACCCGTGAGCTTCCTCAAATAAGAGCCAATCAGAGCCGGAGCTTGGAAATGTCAGCGACGTGACTCCCCCTTCTTTTTTTGACACATGCGCGCACGTAAGCACGCGCGCGCAGACCCAAACACGCACGAAATACTACAATTCAATCCTCTGCCATTCCGTCCTCTGATTTATTAGCTTTTCATGCTCAAATTATCCCACGTTAAACATCTTAATGTGTTTGTTTAATTTCATATAGCCCGTGCCGTGACAGGACTTCTGTTAGTACATAGATACACATGTAAAATACAGGAGGTGAGAACATAAAGAGGCTTGTTTTACTTGGTTCAAGGAGCTAACAGTTATGTGAAAGGGAAAATGTATTGTCATTCTAATTGAACATATCAAAAAATTACTCTGTAATTTAGACTGTTCACACAGCAAAGCGAGGACTCACTTGTCAAATTACCGGACAGAAATCTACAGTTACAATTTTAAAGCTGGCTGCTCTTTATTTATTAAAGAACAGCAGATTGAGACTCTTGTATTTATCAGTTTGGACTTTGGTCATAAAAACATAAAGGAGATAAGAACAAGAAACCTTATCACGCCAGACCTCCTTCTAACCCCTCGGAGCCCCTATTCCCTCCCGTCCTTGGCTCACAAACAAAACAAATATAGCTCCCATTCCCCCATGGCAGGTGATTTGTGGAGACAAATCGAGGAAATAAATAAATAAACGAGTACAGATGGATTTAAACACCGTTAGTGATCGGCCGCTTTAACTCCCATCGACTTTTCATCAACACGGGTGCAATTAAAGGTATTTAGGCCTGTTTGGTTCAAACAAAATCAGACGTGGTGGACCCTAAACGATTCTGCCCCTTTAGCAGTAGTCCATAAGTAGGTCTATTATACAATTAACAGGACAGCGCATTGATCTGTGCTCCACTCTTACTTCTCCAGACAGTACTGGTTAGAGAGGGCTTTTGGCAGATGTCAGGGTGAGCCTGGTGAATAGACCACCGCCTGGGACTAAATAGGTTTCTTTTCAGCCACACAAAGGAGGCGTCCGAGCGAGGACTCCTCTCTCTCTCGTCCTGCACCACATGGAGGCAGCTCATCTTTTATGCTCCTCAACAACAATCTGCCGGGACGCGGGGAAGTAGCCTATATGTGGCACAGCGTGAAAACTTAAGGAAATGGACTGGTGCATGGTCCACTGAGATGAGGAAAGCTGTGACCAGCTCCCGAAGGTTCAGGAGAAGCAATCAGCAGCAGCAGCAGCAACAGAGGCTCGATTCGTTTGATTCAGACGTGTAGACCAGGAGAGGGACTGACTTTGTTGGGAGTTGTAAGGCCAACACTGCGTTTGTGAAGGGCCTGAGCCAGGAGATGGTCTGTATACTTTGTAAGGTGTATATATAATACAAACGTGAATAATGAATAAAACCTAATACATGACTTTAATTATATGTCAGGTTATTATGTTAAGGTAATTATGGTAAGGTTATATTATTATTATTATTGGGCAAACAGTATTTTTGTTTATCAATTTATTTGTTATACAGGTCTTCCTTTGACTTTAACAACAGCGACAACAACGACAACAACAACAACAATAATAATAATAGCAATAATAAAATAATAATAATAAACTTTTATTATGGAAAAGTGTTTGCAGTTGTCTTTTCAATGGACAAAGCCAAATTTAAATTTCTTAATATGGACATAAAATCCCGCGATCCTGAATTTGATAAGCGCAAGAAAATGGATGGATGGTTGGATGGACATAAAATGAGACACATGTTAAAATCGTTTGAAGCCTACTTCATGTTTGAAGTTACTTCTGAAGACCTACATGATGTTGTGGTTTACTGTAGTGAAAACGGCCTGGATGACAGATATCCCCTCAGCTGTCCGATCCACAGACTGTAACTTATTGCTGTAATAAGAAGAACCCACTTGAAATGGGTCTATGTCTCACTCAGCACTCAGCCTCCCTAACTGGACCACATCAATCTTCCCCAGTAAAAACACACTCACATAGGCCTACAATCCTCCCGGGTTAATGCGGCGCATCTGAGTGCGGAACGGCTGTTTACACGCGAGGAGACACTTTTAATGGAAGCGCACCAAAAACAAATGCAATTTTGTAGAGCAATTTCAAAGATCAAGAATTCCGTGTCCACCCTCTCCGCGGTTTTTTAGCAATCAAACTGCGTTAAATCCATTGCTCATATGAGCCTTTGCAGAACAGGTTACAATAACACAAGTAACAAAAGGCAGATGCAGGGAAAAGAGCCTTTACACCACAAGTGAATTGTAACCTGAGCCAGTAGGCAAACTGGTTGTTTCTTATGCTGAGGCCTATTGCATCGCCTTGCAGGCATCTGCATTCACTCAGTTATAGAAATCTAAAAGGAAAATCGATTTTTCCATCTGCAGAAACGGTTCTGTAACAAATCACACTGTAGTTTTGTGCAGGTGATTTGACAGTCAGAGGAATAAGAAGCAGACCAATAAGTGCGTTGCATCAGAGCCCGAGAGAGGCGAGAGCGAAGAGCCAAAGACAGGCGAACCCATTAGAGGCTTTCCTCTCCGGCCACCCAGCCTGGCTGCACCACCCCGTGCATCTCATGCTCCAATTAGGCCCGTTGCCCTCCGCCTGGTGTCCGTTACTGCTTGATGCGGTGCACAGAGCGGTAATCACGGCATCAAATAAAATAATCAGCAAAGAAGAGCGATTTCCTTAATGAGAAAGAAGAGGCATATATCACGGAGAAAGTGGTGTGGTGTTCTTGAGTGCATGTGTGTGTGTGTGCGTATGCACGCGTGCGCGCGCGCGCGTTTGGGGGGGGGGGGGGGTTTTAAAATAA
>VUQI01050637.1:25008-39639 GCA_015106735.1 Paratilapia polleni | reverse complement strand
GTTGAAATAAAGTATTTCTTTCATATCAAGGTTTCACAAACGGTTTCATAGGTCTACGCAGCTTGCAGGGGTCAGTCCGTGAGCATGTGTGTGCACGTGCTGGCATGATGGCTTCCACCTCACGCTCTCTGCTTTAAAAGTCCATTTGGACTCCAGCCTACAATCACCTTCCCGTCGTCGCTGTGGTAACGGAGCCAGGCCTAATTAGTATGCATTATCAATTAACAAACTTAATAGCCGGCAGATTGATTAGATCCTCAGTTATAGGGGCAGAACTCAGGCGAAACATGGAATGAAAAATAATCATACACACAGGCTTGTGCACTCACTCGCTCTCTTTCTCTCTCTCTCACACACACAGCAGCAGCTCACTAACCTTCTCCTCCTCCTCACTTGTGTAATTACTGTATGCATATGGCGGTGAGTGGATTGGGAATGAGGCAGTGTGAGATTTTAAATAAACCTTCAGCTTATAATGAGTCAGGCCGCCATGGCTAGTTTAGCTCTGATTGTGCTCCACTCTAATGAATGACAAACCTTCTCCGCTGCGCATGCACACACACACACATACACACACACACACACACATGGAAATTGTTTGTGTATCAACACAATAAAGACATGTTCGGTATGTGGAGAAATGTATAGGGTGCATCCTTCACACTCGCATATGCACACACACAGACATAAACACACAAACTTGTACGCACACCCACACACACACTGAGAATGTAACCAGGCGTTAGGTTTACCCTCCTATCAGTGTAATGGAGGTTAATGAATGATTAGGTCTAATAATTTTAGAGTGGAGCTCTAGCTTATCCACATGATACATCAAATGCTGGAGAGAGTGAGAGCAACAACAGTGAGCGTGTGCCAGCAGCAACAAACAAGCTTACCAGCAGCGCTATGACGGTGCCGTGAAAGTAGAGAAGATAAAGTCCAAAATTATAACAAAACATAATAACATGTCAACTATGTCTACTTAAGCCTTTAGGTCCGGACAACTTTGACTGTGAAATGCTTGTGAGCAGAGTTTCAGCTGCTAAATAAATTAGATACGTTTTTGTGTCCAATCCCTGTTTAAACAAACTAATGCATCAATTGTAGTGTCTGTTTTCATTGAAATTCCTGTCATTAGCCATTTAATCTCTATCATTTTGGATGTGCTTGCTTTTAAACATTTAAAGTATATGTCAGAAAATAAATGTGACTAAATAAAAATTATGGTTACCTAGACTGATAATGTAAGTTATTTCTGACAAGTTCATAGAAACTATATATATTGTCTATAATCTGCTATGACACGATCAGGGATCAGGGATATTTGTAAATGACCAGCGCCCCATTTCATTTTAAAACACTGATGATGCTCTTGACATGCAGAAAACTGAAGATAGTGAGGCAGTAGGACATGAGTTTCCTTCCTAAGTCTTGGCTACCATATGCAGGGCTAAAGGCCCAGCATAGAAGCACTGACCTACCACATCAGTGAAAGGCCAATAAATGGACATTAAAATGCAAACGCGTGCATATTTCATAGTGTTAAATTTTATGAAGCATTTAAAGCACCATCCCTCCAGTAGTAAATCCTAATGGTCTTATTTCCGATTCATAATATTCATACTCACCACCTCTAAGCAGTGACATTAAAAAATGTTTGCATCTCCACCAAGTTAAAGGTTGAAATTAAAGTGAGTCTGGCAGTGAAGAGACGTACATATTTACACGTAATCACACACAGACACACATACACAGCGTGACTTCAGTGCAGATGTGCGCCTGGTCTCCTCTGCTGCATTGTGGCCCAGTTTGCAGCCATCTCCCTCTGATGTATAACTCGTTGTCCAAGCCTTAATGTTGATTTATTATCCATCCATAAATTAGAAAAATATGTTTGAGAATTCCGTGGCGCAGCCAGGCTCTGCAGACCGTCTGGGGATTGGCTGACGTGTCAGAGGCGCATATTGGCTCGCCGGGCAGCCTTTTGTTTCCCTGCACCAGCAGGCATTTAATGAGTGCTGATGGCTTAAGGTAAATGTGTTAGGACAGACAGCAACAACAGCCACAAAAACAGCCTGCTACATGGGAGAGATGTAAAGCTGCTCAATAGCAGAAACCTGCTCCTTTTCCTCACAGACCTCTGTGCATGTTAAGCAACACAACAATTATGAATCATTTAGTTATTTTGGTAAAGACTTAAATACAGTTGTATTAGCAGCTGATGGCAACACACTTCATGAACAGTGTGTCTTTGTTTACAGAGCGCCTGCCTTCCATTCAGCTGTTCAATAATATTCCTCTCCAGAGCCAACTCATCATATTAGCTCCAGTTTCAGCAGTATGCAAGCCTATTTTTCTCTTATCCTGCTATTATCAAATAAGGTTGATTATTACTAGTGATGATTCTCCAGCCGTTCTAGGCTGACTTGTGTACTGACATACATACTAATTTCTAATAAAGCCTCAGACATCTCTGGGGGTAACATGTTGCAGCATAAACCAGCCTGTGCCACGGTCCTTTCAGAAATGTTTTTGTGCGGTTCCTATTAATCATAGAAGTAATCGTAGGTCAAGGTTTAATTTTGTGACATAAAGAGCTGCCATGGTGTACGCTGGAGCTTCATTCCCCATTTATTCAGAACAGCTTCGAGCTCCATGAGACACACTGAACAGTGCATAATCAACACACTGAGACAGAAACATCATTGTCATCTTGTCTTGAACTGACACTGTCACTTCATTGTCATGGCTGTTAGGTCTGCTGTGCTGATGTCCTGCTCCACTGTTTATGTTACAGATGTTGCAGTAATCAGAGCAGCAGCGTGTGAAGGACTCAGCCTGCAACCCCGGCCATCATCATGCCGGCAAAGGTCACTGTGGAAATGCTGGATGATGGTGATGGCTGGGATGGAATGAGACGTGGTTCCACTGTGATAACCCATTTTTCTTCGATACAGTCAACATTGGTGGCTTTCTTAACTCTGTAGATGCTCCTGTTTTTCCCTGACAACCTTAAACACACACACACACACACGCAAACACACACACACACACACAAAGAGAAGGCTTTACATTAACTATATAATTGTTTTCATTTTTTAAACCTTATCAAGTGCCTCAGTGCCAAGTATCTTGTCTTGGTGGCTCAGTGCAATAGCATCCATTAAGCTAATTCAGTTGGACAATGATAAGGACAGTAAAGCACTCATGTGCTGCTCATTGTTTGTTCATAATCCATTACCATATTTTAATTATCTTGTTAGAATTTTGAACCAATTACAGAGCTTGTCACAACATTAGCTGGCCAGTTTACTCTCAGAACGGCTCCACACATTAGCTGGGATTTAGAGTGCCTTTTCTCATCCAGAAAACAATGAATCTTACTGGTAGAAATCTATATCCGTCAAGGCACATTGCTGTTGTGATGCCAGCTTAGGTTGGGGAAACAACTGCTGTAGTTTTGAGGGGAAAAATGATGCCTCTGAGGCACACTTATTGTCCGTCAGCAGGGTTAGCTATGTCTCAGTCTGAGCATTTATCCTGGGCCATAATGGGGTGCTGAGTTGCTAGTGGCGGCCATTGTTTAATGATCTCCTTGGGCTCTGGGAGTAAACTACTGCAGTAATCAGAAGGGTAAACTCAGCTATATTTCAATTTAGAGAGCCGCTCTTCCGTTCAGAGAGGCCGCTCTGAGACAATAAATAATAGGACTATTTAGCCTATCCCACAGGCTGCCTCTCTGACACCTACCCAAACACACACACACACATATATATAAGTCAGCCTATAACAATTCATGTCCCATCCATAAATCAGCCCCACTAAAAGCAGGCGATTAGCGACATCATTTAGCCCCTAAAACCCAAACAGCGACAACTGTTTCCTTCCCTGTTTTAGGGAGAAGATGGAGAGATGCACAGATGGTAAATTGGTTGGAGGGGAATGAACTGTAGCTGGATGACTGGACTTGGGGATGTAGAATAAATTCAGTGCAGGTTTCAGTTCTTATTGTGGCCAGTGACAGTTTTGACCTTGTACATTATAACATGATCAAATAGGAGATGAGACTGTTCTTTTTTTAATTTTGTGAGGAGAACAGTTTTTTGTTGTTTTTTTTTTTAAAGATGATTGTGTTTGTAATTAGCTTAATCAATTACTACCTAATTTTATAATGTTTTGTGCTGCTATAATGTTTGTAGTTTATTCCGTATTCTAATTCCCAAACTGTTTATATTCCTGTTGATTCTATTTCATAATGCAGGCAGGGAAATGCTTGTTTTCAAATCAGATAGTAAAGAACTGACCAACAGAACCTAATATGCTTAAGGTATTACTGTGATAACACATTTGGTGTGTATTTTCAGTACCTTTAACTTGTTAACATATTTTGTTGTCTGCTCACTGACACAAAAAACTGAACGATTCAATTGCAAAGTTGAGTTAGCTCACCCTTTTCAACATCTAACAGACCCACAGGTGAAAAATAAAGAAGTGGATATGAAACATCTTGTTATGCACGCTTGTGTTCCTTCCTTCTGAATCCTGGTTGTAGTATTATTTGTGGTGCCATGTGGTGCCTTTAAATTAATGTTTTTATCACAATATACAGACAATTACTTTGCAATGTCCCTCTTCTTATTTTCTTATCATGAGCTCAGTAAGACCATACGAGGAATTTTTATTTTTCATCTCTACACCAGCAGTGGAAGCATTTTCCAAATTATGGTAGGCCACTGTTACAGCGTGAAACACTCCTGTTGTTTATTTGTTCAGGAGAATGTCATGTTGAGAAGTTGAAGACTGAAGTTCATAGTGACAGTGCACACTCAAAGCAAAATAAAAAACAGTTGATGGCTCCACACAGTGTTTTATGAATGTAATATATTATGTCTGAGAGCACAGACAGTGAAACACAATGAAGTTCTGGCCTGCTACACCGCATAAGGGAGTATTTACATCTTTACTAATTCTCTATCTTCTTCTTTCTTTTAAAATACATTAAAACAACAAAAGACCTTGAGACAAGACAAGACTTTTCAATTTGTTTAGTAAAGAAGAAAGAAGAAGTGATCACAAAAACCAATGAAAGTTTTACTGCAGCATTACTTAAACTCGTCCTTGATTTGTGGCAATGGGTGTTTTAAGACAGACCATTATACATGCAGCTTGCATTAAGCATCACATTTTTTAAATTAAAGAAATTAAATTCTAATTGATCCACTTTTGCTCTCTCAAACAAGCAATCAGTTGTTAGGCAGAAGAGAAATAAGAGTATTTTACAGCCAATAATATCCTTTTTTTTTTCTTCTTTATAACAACTGATTTACTAGCACCAATAAAATGAAAGACATTAAACTACCTAAGCCAACAACTTCCTCATCTACCATCCTGTAATACTGTTCTACTGGCCTCAGCGGAGAAGGATCAGACGTGTGTCTGATGATGGCTTCCTAAAGAGCTTCAATTAATGGCCTGTCACTTATCATTAGAACTGCTGAAAGGCGGGACACCAGGGAGCATGATGCAAACAAAGGCACGTTTTAGAACGTCAATTCTAAAAGCACCCATTGACTCTCTATTCTGGCGGCCAGCCTCTGAGGCCCTCGTCCCTGCTGGCTCTGAGCCCCACTGTCTCTCCTGGGGGATTAGAGGGATCTGCAGAAATTAGCCGTTTGGATGACAAGCAGAGGCCAAAGGACGAGCGGGTGTTAATGTCCCCTTTTACGGGAACAAAAGCAGTGGGGATTTTAAATAACACGTCTCCATTGCCGCCTGTGGCCACTCTAGTCACAGTGTGTGTGGTAGGTTACTCAGCAGTGTTAATTGATTGAAGTCTTGTGCTAACAGAAGGAACCAATGCTGTGCCTGATAGCCTACGATGTCCCGCATCTGTGGCTCAGAAAGCTGCGGTATTTTTGAAGAACCATTTGAGAAGTAAAAGCTGAAATTTTGACTCAAATTGCAGGCCAAATGGAGTGACATAACAATAAAAAATGTTACCCAACTGGTGGCAATTTAAGAAGAAACACTACTCCAGTACTGTGACAGTGACAAACATTTCCTGAGCTGTTTCACAAAAACGGAATTAATTTTTTTTGAAAAATGTTTCTATTAGGGGTTAAAGGTGCAAGATGTCAGCATTCAACTTGAAGTCATACAGTTCCTAATGCAGCCCAACTACCTTTGGTCTAGCACTAGCAAGGTTGTTTACTCTTCATTACAGTTTCAGACTGAGGCAGGGAGATCCTCAAAGAGAACATCTACAACAACATCCTCTTGACTGGGGCTCTGCAGTGCTGCTTTTGTCCATTACGCTTGGCCTCCTCATTGACAGCCAATAAATCATTCATTTAGAGGCAAAGCAGGGAGAGAATCAAACAGCCATTTCAGAGCCTGAGGCCTTTCACTGTAGTGGCTGCTGCAGGCCACAGATCTAATGTAGAGTGGCTAGGCTGCAGGCGGGTGGAAGGGCTCTTAAGAGCCAGGAGCGCATTGTTTGGAGAGACGGGAAACGCTGCTCTCATTAGACCTGGAGCTGAAAACCAACCTGAAAGGCCTGCTTCAATTTACCTGCCCTGTGCTTGGAATAAATCACCCCTGTGTTTGTGTGTGGTGCGCACATTCAAAGGAGACACGTACAAAGGGCTTTATACATGCGTTTGAGAGCGCACCTCTTCAGGTTCAGAGTTGTTTTAGTGCAGCTCTTGTTAAAGGTAAAACCTTTTACCTCTCAGCCTCCAATGGCCCTTTTATGAAGGTGCTTTTTCATTCAAATCAGAATCACAATTAAGCCAGTCCCGACTTGTGTTCTTTTTTCTTTTCTCCTGTAGATTTGAGTACTTCTTTGCACTCATGGCCGTAATAAGTAGTTTATGCAAGCGCAAGACTGTCAGTGTCGTTCAGATGCCACAACAAGTGCTCCATCTGGGAAGCATAAGCATAAAAAAAGTATACCATTTCTATGGAATATTGTCAGAAAAAACCCCGGAAAATTCTGAATTCATATTCAGCCTTTTGCATGGTGACAAGCCACATTTCACAAGAGCCAAAAGTCACTCGGCACACCCAAAGTAAAGAGAATCTAATACTTTACACCAGGTAGTCAGACACAGCAGGTAACACTCTGTGACAAATCCCAACACACACTGAGACAGAACAAAGAAAAAGAAAGTGAATAAATCACTCAGTTGCTGATATAAAGACAAGAAAATGGAATTGACAGAGCAGCAGTGAAAGAAGAAGGATGGATAGAAGTTAAGAAAAAGGACGGGGGGGGAGTGGATAGCAGCGAGCCCCTGCAGAAATGTGGTGGCAGAGATGTCAGACTATTTAAATACTGATGAGGCCCTGTGTCTCTCCTCGTCTCTGCTAATGACATGCTCGTCAAAGCCAGACAAAAGATCCTGCAGCCTGCTCCACCATGCCTGTCACAACACACACGAAGTCAACACGTCAGGGTACATCTGTGTTTATGAGTGTGTATGTGTGTGTGTGTGTGTCGGGGGGATTCTCACATTCCTGTTCTGTCAGGGTTAAGGTACCGCTGAGAAGTGATAAATCTCCTCTTCCATGTCAGATAGTGCTGGCACTGCATTCTCAGACTCACAAGTCACAATAACAAAGCAGCAAAATCTTTACCACTTCTCTTTAGCATTTCTTTCTGCTCTTTCCTCATTTCTCCTTTTCCTCATTCCCTCATCCATTTGTTCTCTCGGCCTGCTGTGTCTCCACCAGCATTGAAAATTAAGTTGTCACACTGGAGTAGATGGATTACACACAAATACACAGAGTCACACGCACAACTCATAAATGAGCTGAAATGGAATCAGACTCTTATTGAATGCCTGCTTGAAAAACTCTGTGGTGTCCATAAGCACTATACTCGGTTTCAACCCGTAACGATCCCTGCTTGTTATTTGTTTTCAAGTGAATAGTGCGTACATGTTTGGACTAACTAGAAAGTCTTTGTCTCTCTGACTGCTGACAGGAAACAGCAGGTGACAGACCAACATCGGGGAAGGAATGGCCTGCTATAAAACAGGCAATAAGCACCACAAAAATGGTTGCCACACAAAACACATAAGTCTGTTTGATACATGAACACAGAGTCATGTCAGACAATAAACTGTCCATGCAACAGACACTCAAACGGACAGGGGGAAATATATTTGTTTGGGTTTCAGTGTGTGGCTACATTTTCAATTGTTATTGCAGCTAGAAACAAAACTTTTATTATAAATTGGCTTTAAAAAGACATCATAAAACTGTCTCTCCACCTTTCATCGCCTCTCCTCATCTTCTTTCGTCTCTTCTTTGTGACTTTAGTTCTAAAGCAGAGGAGAGTGTCAGCAAGTGTTCTGTTTGATTCAGTGCTATCTAACCTTGCTTTATGAAAGCATTAAATTGATGGTTCCAGGCCAGCCCAGAGAAAATGCACATAAAACTGAAACTAACTGAGAGATAATAGTCCTCATAAACTGGTCTAAGAGCTCTATAACTCAAATCGTCCTCAACTTGTTCTGTCTTACACAGCACAAGCTGTCACATACAAAATAGTGATGGCCCAAAGGCACAAACTGCAATGCAAATGCAAACAAAAGGAAACCTTCCCTACACAAAAATTAAAAACACAAAACTAAAACCTGCTACAGTTTTTAAAAATGTGAAAAAGAAAGTGCACCCTCTTTCAGTTTTAAGAATTTACATATCAGAGATAATAAAAATAATCTGGTCCTTACCAGGTCCTAAAATTAGGTAAATACAACCTGAACAACAACACATGACATATTTCACTGTGTCATCATTTATTTAACAAAAACTAAGCCAAAATGCAGAAGCAGTGTGTGAAAAACTTAGTACACCCCATGATTCAATAGCTGGTAGAACCACTTTTAGCAGCAATAACTTGAAGAAACTTGAAGTAATAGTTTTCTACATGACTTTATCAGTCTCTCACATTGTTGCCAAAGAATTTTGGTAACAACATTGCTTCAGTTCATAAGAGGTTTCATAAGAGGTTTGCAGGCATTCATTTATGCACAACTTTCTTAAGGTCCTGTCATAGCATTTCAATCAGGTTCAGGTCTGGACTTTGACTGGGTCATTGCAGCACTTTGATTCTTTTCTTTTTCAGCCATTCTGTTGTAGATTTACTGCTGTGCTTGGGAGCATTGTCCTGTTGCATGACCCAGTTCGGGCCAAGCTTTAGCTGTCAGACAGATGGCCTCAAATTTGACTCTAGAATACTTTGGTATACAGAGGAGTTCATGGTCAACTGACTGACTGCAAGGTGCCCAAGTCCTGTGGCTGCAAAACAAGCCCAAATCATCACCCCTCCACCACTGTGCTTGACTGTTGGTACAAGGTGTTTGTGCTGATATGCTGTGTTTGTTTTTCCTCAAACTTGGTGCTGTGCATTATGGCCAAACATCTCCACTTTGATCTTGTCTGTCCAAACAACATTGTTCCAGAAGCCTTGTGGTTTGTTTAGATGCAACTTTGCAAACCTAAGCTGTGCTGTCATGTTATTTTTAGAGAAAAGAGGCTTTCTCCTGCAACCCTTCCAAACAAGCCATACTTGTTCAGTCTTTTTCTAATTGTACTGTCATGGCCTTTAACATTTAACATGCTAACTGAGGCCTGTAGAGTCTGAGATGTAGCTCTTGGGTTCATCCACTCCTGGGAGATTGGCAACTGTCTTGAATGTTTTCCACTTGTAAAGAAGCTTTCTCACTGTAGAATTACAGACTTTAAATTGTTTGGAAATGACCAAACATTTTTTTACAGTGTGGAAGCAGTAAGGCAGCACATACTGCTTCTTCATTTTGGCTTACTTTTTGTTAAATAAACAATGACACTGTGTCACCTGAGGTTGTATTTACCTGATTTTAAGACCTGCTAAGGACCAGATGATTTTTAACACATCCTGATACATAAAATATTAGAATTGAAAGAGGGTGTATTTTCTTTTTCATGACTGTATATCAAATGGTCTTTAAAGATTGAGTCAAAACTAGGCAACATAGTCTAAGTCTTTAAGAGTGGTGAATTTGTAATTGTTTGTTTACATCACAAAACAAACAAACAAACAAAAACAAAACATTATTTGCATTACTGAAGTTTGAGAAACAGAAAAAAATCACTTTGACTGCATACAGCCTAGCATTGTGCTTGTTTATTGGTAGAAGAGAAAATTTATTGATGTCAAGTCTGAAGATGGAGCCATTAAAGCACTCCTTGTCTTGTCTTTTCTCTCTTCCCTTTCCCCTCTCCCCAACCAGTCATAGGTGACAGTCACCCTCTGCAAGCCTGATTCTCTCTGAGGTTTCTTCCTGTTAAAATTAAGCTTTTTTTCTCCCCACTGTTGCTAATTGTTGGCTTATAAGGGATCACTCAGGAAATCGTTGGATTTCTCTCTGTAATGTTGAAAGGTCTTTCCCATACATTAAAAGGTGACTTGAGATGACTATAGTTGTAAATTGGGGCTAGATAAATAAAAAAATAGTAAATCACCTTACTAAGTGATGTGTAAGATTTTTTTTGTGTTATTGTGCTTTAAATAAAGGAAACAATCATCATTTTGTGAGTAGGTTATATGGCAGATATTTTCTTGAGTGCTATCTGTATGGCAGCTACTACCAGCCAAGAAACAACCAAAGTGACATTTTTACAGTTTGGTTTTTATGGGGATAAACAAATATTAAACAAAGTGTTAATTTAATAAATCAGTCATTTCAATTGTGAGTTGTCTGACTGAAACATGTTTGTGTCTTTGTCTTGGATTACTGTTTTTTTTTTTTTTTTATATCAGTGATATATTACAGAAATACACAGATAGGTCACAACATTATGAGCCATGTACAGGATGTAAAAACAGCCTTAAGTGTGTGTGTGAATGAGTTTGTCTAGTAAGACAAAAAAGATAGACATTTTCACACCAGCACTAAATGCTTTTAAGGTCTGCTCAGCACCCTTAAACCATCTTCTTTTGGATCCTGGCTCTTCTGCTTCTTAAATCTATCCATTCCCTCCAACCTCAGTTTGTTTTTGCAGCACCACACAACCCCCACACAGTGCAACAGGAAGCAGGGTCCTATAGGTCAATTGAAATTCCTACAAAACTATAATTTTTATAGGATAGTGAGTGGTCTTCCATATGCAGACAACAAGTATTGCACCCAGAAAATGCATGAAATCTGTGAGTCCGTGTTACATCTTTACAGGTTGCACAAGGGGGTAATGGATGGCCGGTGGGTGCCCGCTGACGTGTTATTCTTTTATAAAACATTGCCTCTGCGTACCAGAGCGCAGGGGAGAGTGTGTCATGCTTGTGATGAATGACCAGAGGGTAACATCTTCACTCCTGACCCCTAATACAGGCATGCAAGCTCACACACAGAGACACACATACATATAAGCACAAATACATACGGACTTACACAAAATCAAGCACGTACATTCAAATTAGTAAACAGATTTTTTCCCCCCACTGTGAAAGCACACTGATGCAGTCAATTCACTAAGCAGATGGTGATCCAGATGCAGGCTGGTGACCTCTTCAGTGTACCATCCTTTTGACTGTGTAGTGAATAGAGAAAGACACTCAGTTCTTGTGGGGTTTTTTTCTTTTTTGCATTGCTTTCATTGCTGTATTTTTTTCATCTCACAGAAGAATCTTTTAAAAGACCCTTCCTTGCTTGCGCTCATTTACCCCACAGCTTGACTAACAGGCCTGCAGTCATCAAAGGTAGCTTCAGCTATGTCCCCAAACAAAGCATGAAAGACCAGCATCAAAAGACGCTCCAAGTAACACTGACAGAGCTGGAGCGGCTGGAGAGGTGAGTAATAGGCGCTGACCCTCTCTCTGTACACCACCAACACTTGAACACAGCACATGGGCAATATAACAAGCAGCAGTGAATGACTGAGCCCAGCATTGCTATACCTGAAGAAGGGAAGCCATAGAAAAAGAAAAGAAAAAGAGAGACAGAGAAAGAGATAGAAAGAGAAGGAGACATGATAGGGAGGAAAACGAGACAGAGGGGATGAGGGGGGAGACAATGAGACAAGGAGACAGAGACAGAGTGGGTGAAGGTGGTGGATGAAGCAGCAGAGGTTTGGTGGGGCGGGTGGGGAGGGGAACAGGCAGCCAGTCTATTATCAGGGGTCTATAGAGAAGCATTTAGGGACAAATAGGACACCACCCCCCTGTCACCCCAAACCATTCAGCCCCTGTCAGCCCAACCCATTCAGCCAAACCCCAGGGGGAAGTGGCACAGGGAGGACAGGGGGGAGGAAGCGGGATCGAGGTTGCAAGGGGGTGCTGAAGATGGAGTACCCAAGTACCACCCCTCCATGATGCTTCAGATGCTGTATCTTAGCAACGGCACTCAGGGTGTGACCTGTAGTCATATGGCTCCATTCAGTTTCACAGTTCATGAACATACACAGGAGCCAAAACAGGCTCTCATGTACAACAATTAGCAAGATCATGCCTCCCACCCGTCTCCTCCAACCTGGCCACAGCAGCAACCCCACAGGGAGCAAACCTAATTACCATCAACAGACAGAGGGGAGATTTTTCTTTACACACTTAAGATGATCCACTTTGCACTCACTGACGAGCACACACATACACACAGACAGAGAGAGGGTGTGTCATCCTATTCAGAAACTTTCTATTTCAGCGTGCTGTCAATCACATGCTGATTAAAGCAGCGTATTGATGGCATTCTTCTCTCCCCAATTTTCATATGGAATTAGTATTTAATGAATTGCGTGCAGATTAATTATAACATAATGATATTTAATTGTTACCAACTAATTGTTGTGGCACTCTTTGCTTTGCAGTTGCTGGGAACTTTGTTTAGTTTTAGTTCAGAAAGGAACAGTTGGCTCGAAAACACTTCATTAAGCACCATTTAAACCTGAAACATTTCAGTAAAAGAGTCTTTTAATCACAATCACACTTTCTTCTCTCTTTTTATTTGTGAAAAATAAATGTTATGTTTCATCAAAGATGAGTGTTAATATAGCTGCACGGCATGTTTTGGGCATTTGGAATGTGCTAATAAACATGTTGTGATTTCTTAAAATCAGTTCATAGTATAAGACAGACAGACGCATTCATGGACTCAGACACACACACACAGCATATCTGTTTGGTGATCCCCCCTTTCAGAGGGATAAATGTCTTTATCAGCCTTATTCTGGTACTAGATTTATATACTTCATCTATTATTTATCCAAGCATTATCACTATTGCCTGAAGCTATAGATGTACAATGTTTACCATGACCTTGGGCCACACACACACACACACACACACACCTACAACACACTCAATTTGGCATGGAATTAGAGAGTGATAATAAACACACATGCAATAATTGTCCCAAAGTCACTTTGATCTTTTTCAACCCTGAGGAACCTTGCGAGCTAAGAGGCCCATTGAATAGGACTGTCTACCGAGTCTTTATGACTACTCATTAAAACACACTTTTATCATTTGTTATAATATAGCACACTCCTCTCCAAATGACATCATTAAACATAATTCAATCTTTACCTCTTCTTCATGTGTGCTGGTTTTGCTGATTTATCCCCACTTTTATTTTATTTTCTCTCCTGGTCCACAGCAGCTGCAAACTGCTGCACTGCCCCTCTGTGGACGGTTATAGAGCTGCAGGGCTTCCAACACAACCAATAAAAAGGCAAAGATCACTTACCAAAACTGTCCGCTCAACTTAAACTGATCTACAATAATACAGAAACACAAAGAGGCAGCATCAAGTTTCCACAAATGTTGCCAAGGACAAACACAAGGCACACTCACATAAGCGCACACTCACAAACACAATGCTCTGTGAAATTACTGTATATATCTATATACACATATAGATATATACACAAATACACACAGAGCAATTTAGTAAATGTCATCAGGTCTGCAGAAAGAGAGGGAAATAGGCCTGCCTCCCATCTTTGTATCGGGAACACAGGTGAGATTGATGAGTAGCGTCTGTTTATGATATCGGTTATTCAGGATGAAAGATGAGGGTTTGTAGAGGGGTTCCTCCCATTCACTGTCATTGATTTACACACACAAACACACACACACACACACACACACACACAAGAACATACCCACAGTGAGTGTCCTTGCTTTGTCAATAGTCAAGGTTATATCATATGCAGCAAAATATTTGACTAATATGCTGAGATCAAACGCAGCAAATAAAAATTACTTTTGTTCATGACGACAGAACAAAGAGTGACTTCTTAAGGGACACATTCTCAAGAAAGCAAGTACAGTGAACATCCATCAGGAAAAAACTCCCATAAAACTGAGGTTTAAAAGCAATAAAAGACAGCAGGGAAATTTGTGAAGAGCAGTCAGGGCAAAAAAACGAAGCACTCAAGCTGGAGCCAATTCTGTTCTGGTGAATTAAAACCTAAACCTCCTTCACATTAACAGCCACAGAGAGACAAGTGCTACGGTAAGTGAATGTGTTGCCTGTGTTTGTGTCAAAAGCCTATTTCTCTTCCTTGGCCAATTAGAGTGACTACGGCACAAAGGCAGCTAATTTTGTCAAGCTCCTGTAAATGGAATGATGGATGCTGACATGG
>VUQI01050637.1:0-22123 GCA_015106735.1 Paratilapia polleni | reverse complement strand
ATTAACTCTGTCTCTCTCCCATAGGTGTGCCTTTTTTGTCCCGTCTCCCTCTGCTCTCTTCTGTTTCCCCTCATCCCCAACCGGTCGCGGCAGATGGCTGCCCCTCCCTGAGCCTGGTTCTGCTGCGACCGGTTTCTTCCTGTTAAAAGGGAGTTTTTCCTTCCTACTGTTGCCAAGTGCTTGCTCATAGGTTGTCGTCTGACTGTTGGGGTTTCTGTCTAATATTGTAGGGTCTTTACCCTAAAATATAAAGCCCCTTGAGGCGACTGTTGTTGTGATTTGGCGCTATATAAATAAAATTGAATTGGATTGAATTGAATTAACTTTTTTAAGCGACATAAGCTATGATGTTTGTGTTGGCCTGCCTGTGTTCAACCTGAGAGGTAGATTGGTAACTTGATGTCACTGTGCATTCTGGGATGGGTCTTGTGACTTTGAAGGTAAGAGAAAATGTGTATGAATTTGCCCCTCTGAATTCAGATATATGGGATGCAAAGGCACACAGCAGCTGATGAAATGTACTTTAGTAGCAAAGTTAACATGGGCACCACTTTGAATGTGATAGGTGGACTAGAACACACCCAGAAACTGTGCCGCTCAGCCAGATTGATCTGCCACATTACAAAACATTCCTCCTCCTTCCTCTGCATCCCTTCTTTCTGCTCCCACCTCCTTTGATCAAAGAATTGATCTCTGGACCAGTCGATCGGTTGGTACTCTGTGATCTGGGCTGGGCCAATTACTTCAGTGAGTAATAGTGATTAGTTTGGGTCTAGATCAATCCACACATATACAGGCAGAGAGCCTGTGGATAGAGCCAAGGGAACCACTGACTATTCACATCAACACCAGATTTGTGAAACAACAACACTGTCAATACAGGATCCTGTGCTTAGTATCTTGGATATAATTGTGTCATGCTATCAAACCTGCATAGATAACACAATATATCTATGAACTTACAGGAAAATTCAATGCCTACAGAGGGTTTCAGAAAGTTTAACAAAAACCCTTTAAAAAATGAGACTTATTTATACAAACAGAGACAGTGAGCACATACTGTCTTTACAGACACATACAGGTGAACCGATCACATAGTTAGTGTTTAAATCTCAGCCTGTGGCATTGGTTTGACATTGTACAGGTCATTAAAGGAAAACTAGTACTAATGTCGAAGCCAAATCTATTTATGTTGATAGTATTCATGGGCAATCTTTCCATAACATTGATCAACACAGTTTGTCTAATAGGAAAATAATAAACAATTACTCCTGCAGACGAGAAGGGTAATTGATTTTCTTCTGTAAATTACTACCACCATCAGCCCTGCATACACAGAAAGGTGATCATCTGCATAAAATCAATGGGATATGATCCTATCTGTATGATAATCATGGAATGTAGCCAAGGAGCCTTCCGCAGCTTAAAAGGCAGAAAAGAACATAGAGGGTAAAACAAAGAAGCAGCAAGCAAGTAGGAAAACTTCAAACAGATGTAAAGCAGCTGTCCGCTTAATAAATCTGTGTCATTGCTGGTGCAGAACCCTTTTAGATTTTCAGAAATCAGAGCATGATCTGAGCTCTAGAATCAGTGCTGCATAGTTTGATTAGGACGTTTATGAAGCCTTCAGATGCTTTTAGCCAAATCTGATCCCAGTGTAACTCTCAGTACTTGTAAGGTTTTTTCTTGAAAATGGCAGTCACGTTCCAGTTAAACCCTATGATGCTATATGAAGACTATGTATATATGTGAGGACTGCAGGAACTCCTGAAAGAGCAGAGACAAAGACTGCATTAAATCTCTCTGATTAATTTCTGATGGGTGCCCACACCACCCCTGGTGTTCCCAGCTTGACACTGACTTATGGTGATTGGTAAGCCCACCACCGGACAGCTGTATGTATGACTGTGTGCAGGCCTCCAGATCAATATTGCTACCAAAATTAATATCAGCGCGTGTCAACAGGCGAGTATCTGTCTCCAATAAGAATGAATGGAATGGATATGACTTACTATGACTATTAGTTATTTAAAATTCCAAAACAAACAAAACAAAAACATGACATGTAGCCATTTTCTCTCTCTCCTATGGTCTTTAAAAATATCATTTTTTAAATGTCATTTTTTAAAACACTTCAAATTGCCTGTTTATGTTTTTTTGACATGCTTGAAATTGTGCAAATAATGACCAGTCTCCCAAAGAAGAAAAAAGTGAATTGGATTTTTTCAAAGCAACCTTACATTTTAAAATTAAAAGTGTACATCATAAGCAGATTTAAACAGACCCAACTTGTTTAGAATTGATACACATACTGTAGGGAAACAAGAAAAAAAAGATGTATCAATAAAAATCTCATAATTTTACCCTGAAATGTATTCTTTGCAATATGGTGTGGAAAATGAGAGAGCAGCCAAAAGTACTTGCTGTTGTAAAAATAAACGTACATTGTTCAGTTGAACAGATAAACGTATGAATAAAGTTACCCAAAAACAAAATGTATATAATAAAATTCATAAACCTATTTTGTTTTTTAAATTATAGTTATGACTTTGCTACTTTGGGGTTCTTATGAATTTAATATTTGTAAAAAAAAAAACAAGTGTGAAACTGTGCATATATGCTGTTTGCTACCAAAGCAGGAATGACAAGCAAGAAATTTGTCATTTAGGTATGAGTTTATAGACCATCTTGGATAATTATCCCTACAGGGTCCCTAATCACAACCTATTTTCCTGCTCCATATATTGGGTCAGCTGCATTAGGCATATGCAGACTACACATAATAACAATATATTCCACTTAAGTATGCAATAAATAACCAGTAGTACTTATCAGTATACCTGTTAATTTTTGGATAATGAAATACCTTTCCTTTAATTTGAATAATATTTCTCTTTCTTAGTTGATACTCTCCTGCAAATATGTAATTTACTAAAAGACTCCACACCAAAAGGCATAATGTGAACCTGGGGCATGCGTCAGGTTTGCTTAGTTGTTTATCCAGCCTTGAGCATCTGAAGAAACAGTTTTCTGACAGTTTACAGTGTCTAAAACTACTATATGGTTTGTAGAGATTGTAAGAAAACCTAGACAGGAAGTGAGTGGTTCTGCAAGCTTTTAGTGTGATTACTTCACTGTACATCCATATTTTTAAGAACCACCTTCTATCCTTCTTGTCTATTTAGTAGTCAAACACAGACATACTGTATAATAAATCTATTTTAGGCACGGATGGCACTCAAACCCTTTTCATTCTGTGTTCAAGGAGGAAAACGTGGTACACAATTTTGTTAGACCCTAAAACCAAATACAGGCCTTTTCAATAATAAAGGTTTGGGGCTTTTAAAGCTGGAGACATACAGTAAGAGGGGGCTTTCAGTATATTAGCTTCTCAAATCAAATCACCATGAAGAGAAGACAGAACCAGCATTTAACATAGTGAGGAAGCTTGGACAATAAAGTGAATGCTCTGTTTGAATCTGTCCTCCCTTCACAGATTTTAATGGCCTACAGTAAAGTGAAGTGTGTTAAAACTTGGTAACTACATTAGCCTGAGACTATTTTTTAACATACAGAGGGGGTTTAGCCCATTTACCATTTCCTTTACTGCTGCACATTGCACTAGATGAAATCAAAATCACTGACATATTCAGCCTGTATAGCCTGTTGTCAGATTATACTGATTTATTAAAATAAGTTCATTTGAAGGACTAAGTGGAATAAAAAGGTACAGATTGATACATATCGACTAATGCATGGTCAACAAATTACTTCACAATGAAGTCTAGTTTGCAGGTTTGGATATAGTGAATGCACAGCTGAATTATAGTTGTTGAAGAACTAGCTTTGTCCAGATTGATGTCCTGCTTTTGTCATGACCGACTGGAAGGCTGAGATCACTCAATACTAATCAACAGGCTGGACACGAGCTGGTCTTTATCACTTTGTCCCCTTTATATGACTCCCAACCTTGGCTGCGCGACCAGTTGCCTGATTTCTCATTTTGTTGCACTGCGAGTGACAGTGAGCGGCTCTGATTGAGGGGATCCATTAGGGATCAGCCTGAGGAAAGCCTGTTTGATGGATGAGACCAGCAGTCACCTTCAGAGCTTGCTAACAACACCTGTATCCTCTCTGTCACACACATACACACACACACTGTGCACACTTTAGCTGACACATAACAATTCACACATATTGTTCTGCATAGACAGTGAGAGATCGAATCTTAAAAGATGAAAATCTTTACTGACTGCTCAGTTAAACCTTTAGCCCAAACATATAACTGGTGAAACTACACTTGTAGAATAAATATTTATAGTCAAAATCTGAGTTTCACTTTAGAGATACCAGAACAGAAGAGTGTTTATTTAGCCATTTGTAAGGTCTCCAATAAAAAGCTAAGAAACAAAAGTCATGTTTGGGAGTGATTACATTTCAGGGAATTCAGTTTTAATAAGTTTTATGCTTTCATATTTTAATCAACACCCAAAAATATCCTTTACATCAACACATATTAACAGCGATCAAGTTTTAAAAGCAACCTTTATCTCCACTTTAAGTGTCAGCTGTTTGTGTATATGAGTATACATATTGGTATGTGTGTAAGTCTGCATGTGTTGATGTGAATAGTCTTCTGCATCTACCAGGCTAATTGCACTCAGCAGTATTACCTCATTAGGGGCCATCAGCATTTGACATTTAAATACAGAGCTGCTAAAAGCCTCTCTGCTTATTTAACATTAGCATTACCATCCACCACATCCTCTGGAGAAGCAGGGCAAGCACAGGCCTTGGTCTTCTTAGCTCTTTTTCTATTCTGGGTAATTTTTTCTTAAACAGCCAGTTGACGCATTTAACAAGAATAATGTTGCTAATAGCTACAGTGTGAGAGATGGCAAAAGTGAGCACAATAATATCAATAAGAAGCAAATGCTACGACAAGCGAAGGTAAGCAGGAAGGTGAAACAGAAGATGAGAGCGTGGAGAGAGAAGAGGTGGGAGAGGGCGAAACACAGGGAGGGAGGTCAGCAGTGCAGTGTTAGAGAGGGAAGGTAGAGCCTGATGGGCACCAAATGAACAAATTATGACGGGCTCCATTTTGCAGGATGGGGTCACCCCGCTCTCCCCTCCCCTCTATCTCGCCCTCTTCTCTCTTCCACTCCTCCTCTCTCCTCTTCTCTCTCCTGACAGTTCAATTTCCCCCTCTCGCCTCCCTGCTCCTGCCTGCTAATTGTGAGTGAAGCCTTATCACTGGGCCCCCCATCCACCCTCGGTCCGAGGTATCGCAGTGTCTGAGAGAGGAGACTGGAATGTCAAAATGTTATCCGAGACAGCAAACAGCCTGAGAGACGGAGGTCACACACAATAAGACCGGATGTTCATCTGAATGCACAAGCACAGGCATACTGCCTCTCACAGGATGCATGGGCAAAAAAAGAGAGTAAGTGTTGCAACACAACTACATGAAGAAAACAGAACTCATAAATTCAGAGCTTTTAAATTTTATACATAATCTCTTCTGTAAATGTCGTAAAGAAATGATCTCCATATGTTTGTTCTAGTGATCTGCTTGATTGCAGCAAACGATAATTGAGAGCCAGGTGTCAAGCAAACACAATCATTAGAAAACAGCTCTGTTACACCTGGGATAATAAATCTTTGATCCAATAGATTCTTACCTAAAAGAATATTGGATTTTGAAACATCAAAATCAAACTCAACCATTCATGATAGGAGCAAAGTCTTGGGGCTGGATTGATTTGTGTGTTTTATTTAAAAAAAATACTTGCGGGGTGGGTAAAAACCACACAATCGCATACATGCATACACACAGGCATCTACTCATAGCACTTGGCTCCTGTGTGCAAAGTGGAGCTGAGACATGTTATTTACAGACTAGAGGAGGCCAGGTTTAAATGACACCTGAGCATAAAGCTCATCTCACACCAGTGCTCAGCTCTCTGTCTCTACTTTGTCATGTGAAATTGAGGCATTGTGAAGAGCATTTGCTCATGGTCTCCTTCTTTTAGTCGCACTGTTCACTCTGTTCATATGAGACAGAGACAGATAGACAAACAAGCTGAGAGATATAAGGCAATCTTGACTCTGAGGGGAGCAGCTGGCTTTTGGATAGGTTGGGGTTTAAAGTGCTTTAACGGTCAGCCGATAGGGCTGATCTAAGGTCAGAATAATCTGAATGCAGGAAGAACTATCAGGGGCGACACAGGACAGAATCACTGACCCCAGACGTCCCCCATCACAGAAAGCTAGATGGAGGGTAAGAAAGGGATAGAAGGAAGAAGATTCACAGCAAGACAGGGAGAGAGAGTGTTCATTTATATTCCAATGCTGGTAATGAGGGTTAATTCATTGGTTAAGGATTAACAAGGTGCAAGAATATGATAGGCAAGTAGTTGGCTTCTTGAATATAGGTTTAAATCAACCCCATTATGTGTGATGTAATTTCAGCTCCAAAGCCCTGCCTAGTGGGAAAGTAATTATTGTGTGACTTTAGGGACTCTTCTTAAAGTACAGCTCCAAACCCGTGGTGCACTGGTGCCGAGAGTTCAAACACAAGTCAGTCATTTTCATTGTCTCCTTCCCTAATCTCCCCCTTTCACACGTCATAAAACATCTCACATTGTACAGTTAAGTCTGTGCGAAAGCCATTTAACCCAGCGTAAATTGTGTTTGGGTGTCTATTAATCTATACATACAATAAATTCTATGTGTGTGCCACGCAAAGGGGCGAACATATTAACAGCATCACATTTATGAATACTTCATATTAGATAGTTGTTGCTTTAACTGTGTCTGTCACACTCCTATATTAGCCTGACAGGGCACACCAAGCTAAGTGTAGGTTATACACGATTCTGTGATGACTTCTTTTCACCTTCTTTTTATTGAGTTGAATATTCCTGCGACCCTGAAATGGATAAGCAGAAGAAAATGGATGGATGGATGGATGGATGGGTCAAATACTGAGTTTTAAATGCCGGAAGGTTTATAATTGATAATGTACACTCAAACAATATTTACACTTAGTCTTTAGGATTAGGTAATTTAATTGCATATAAAGTCTTTATTCATTTGGATTGCACAGTTTAACATAAACAAAGTAAATAATGTTATACATATTCATCAGTCATATAACTAGGTAAGTGTGTGATAACACTAATAAAACCAATGTGCTTTAAATACATAAAAACCAACATGTAAACACAGTGGGTTATTAGAACTATTAAATACCTATTTCATTTATATTTGACTTTGACTGACAAACATGTGTCATATTAATTTTATTTATTATGTAATTCAAATGGATGGAAAATTTACATGTGATTCAAAAGATATTAACTTTAAATATTACACCTAATTAATATAAAGTGTACACTGTATATATTAATTATGTGGTAATGCGACTGTATCAAATCATTAATACTGATAAGATATACATGTACACATGTGCCTATATCATAATGTTGATCTTACTGAAGGCATACATATGATACTTGCTTCTGTATGTGTGGGTGAAAGGACTCCAGGTGACATTTTATGAGACCTAATTTGACACAGGAGAAGAAAGGTTAATACATGCATATATCTAAAATGAAGAAATAATCCATACTTTAATGGTAGTTATGATTCAGAAAATGTAAATGTGATTTTTAAACTATAATTTTACTAAATCATTAAGTCAATTTCATGTGTAAAGATTCAAAAAACGGCGCGAAAATGATATGCTCTCGTTTTTGTTTTTTTTTTTTCAATTTGTTTTACCAGCATGCATCAGTTTCATCTAAGCTGTAGATTCACATAAAAACTCGTGTCACCTGTCTGGTGATTAAGTGTAATTTATAATACTATGATAGCATCATGTGATACTTTGATACTAGGAGTGACAAATCGTTAACATGTCACAATGTCTAAAGAAAAAACAGGAATCTGGTGCAGATAAACACAACTACACTAAAGTTAAATTGAAAACGCGACTATACAATCTTAAAATGTGGACAAACGTCCTCACTAATTAATGCCCTCTGTATAATTCCAGCTGAGGACTTTTGCTGCATGTTATGCCCCCCTCTCACTAACTAAAGTTTCTCACTCCACACTGTCAACTATCAAATAAAGGATAAAAACTCCATAAAAAGTACATCAGGACAATATGAGCAGATAAAAGGAGACATTTAATAATTAAATAATTTGGTCAAAGAGCAAATTAAAGGAAAGCTTTATATTAAAGCTGCAGTAAGCTTTAAAATGTGCTCTTTTTTTTTTACAAAGTGATAAAATTAAGAAATTAATCTGTGCATTCATTTAATAACTGGGTTTGATCTATGTGTGTGAGAAATAAGAGGAATCTGACCTCCAAGGCAATCCCAGACTAACAAATGGTGCCCTGAGCTAAGCTAATATTTCATCATCACCTAGCCAGTGTGTGAATGATCTTGATGCTATTAGCAGCCCTAATGGCTAAATACTCCGGCGCTGCTAAAGAGGAGCCAGCCACAGGCACACTTAGCATCCGTTGGCTCGTTTAGCATGGACATAAATGAGTGTGTGAAATGAAGACATGAGAGGGATTGGCACACCATTGACCCCTACATATATAGTCGCACATACACAGACACATACACCACCGCACACAAGCACGGACATGGTGACCCCTACACAGTTGATGAGACGGGAGCTGATATGCGAGTCAGACGGAGCCACATTTGTAAAAAGCGATAGGCAATTACAGCAGCGCAGGCTGGGGGATAATAGCCTGCCTGTCAGGCTCTGTGTGCTGTATATGCGAGTGCATGTATGTGAGTGTCTCTGCCTGAGCACGTAGTACCCAAGAGTGAATATCGGGTTCCTATTCTCATCTATTTGCCCTATATCTCCATTTCTAAGATATTAATTTCAGAGCAGTGCTGCAGCACAGGGCCCAGGTCATTAGTGTGATTCATCAGGGGTTCATCCAAAATGGGTATGAAAAAGACAGAAGAGTAAGCCATGTCTACCAAAATGGGAGGCATATTTCTGTAAGATTTCAGCTCTATGGAATAATGGGGAGGTTTTTATTCATAACACTCTCTATCCCTACAAATGATGTACAATACTAGATAAAGCAGAACATAAAGAAGGAAGATAAAAAGATAGGTGAAATATAAAGATGATCAGAAAAGAGAGAAAGAATTACGCTTATGACCATTCAAATGGATAACACAGATGGTGCATTATCTCCTACACTGTATACAACACCTCAGAGGACTAACAATGCAAAACTGTGAATCACGGACCTCTGTCATAGAGACACTGTACATGAAATGCAGTGGAGGCAGAGGGAAATGGGCAACATCAGGGACACTGGTTTGAAAGCTCAAACATCAGTGCTTGTCCTGTACTTTCCACAGACACATGATCTCCTCAAGGACTTGGCCCTGTCAGCCACAGTGGTCAGCCAGCTGAAACAAAGGAACGATAGACTATCAGAGGAAGGGAAACTGTTCAAGGGAATTGTGTGGATTTAGTGGTCTAGTGCTGACACATGGCTTTGAGCATAGTAGAAAAGCACTTTTACTCTTGAGTGCTTTTATCACATGTACACACCCCATAAAACATGGGTTTGTGTCGCAGCATGGCTCACACACACAGCAAGACACACACATAGTGTATACATAAAACTATCTCAGACGCAGAAAGGTTGTCAGACTGAACCAAATGTTTTTCCATTCGTGTTTGAACAGTTTGGCATTTTGTATAAGTGTCTCCTGTGTGATATCATCATTACAAAAGTAAATTACTTAAAAGGATTGACAACAGACAGTGGAAGATTGCCAAAAAAGCTTGTAAAACTGTTGGAAATGTTGAAAGATCACATCACGAGTGGCATAACACAGCCGCTTCAATAGGTTTATATTTCCCATAAAATCTGCGGAAAGGTTCAAGCAGTCATTTGCTCCTAGCAGGATGAGACCGCACAGCAACGTAAAAGAGTTTTAACCTGACCCGCTGTTGAAGTGTTAAGTCTTGTTAAAGCCTTTTTTCTCTGAGAGCAGTAACCTGGTCCTGCTTTGTTATCTGCAATTCTTGTATTCCAGCTACAAACAAACTGCAACGGAGAGACGGAGAGATTCATGTGCACATGCATCCAACTAAGCTCTTGTATTTAGAAATGCATTTCCCCTGCTGCTCCCTGCCATCTTATCATTTCCATAAAATCAAATCAAAGAGAGAGGGGGAAAACAAAGACCTCACAGAACTAAAACACCACAGCAAAATTGTTATGGTGCTGCTTTTTATAGCTTTACTGGATGGATTTTAAAGTAGTTCTCTATAAAATTTCATTAGGACAAATAAATTATTTTTTCAATGGCTGGCAGCATACGCACACATGAATTGTAAATCTGTTGAGAAGCTGCAAATAGTTTGTTTTTGTATATATTTATTTGTATTGTGACACTGGAGAAGAGTGTGGTGACAATATGGTGATTTATGAAGCTTTTGACAATATTAAATTTCATCAACAAGCTACCCTTGTACATTTATATACATAATTCATATGTACTTAAAATAAATCCCAGATTGGGGCTTTAATGCTGAAAACAAACAATGAAGTTAGACCGTATCCTATGTGATATTCTCCTCTCTCCTATTCATCTCCGTAATAGAGATGCAAGCTCCGTAATGCTCGCTGGGAGCCAAGCATGAGATTGAGGATTTCTCACACACCATGCATTATTCATAGTCCAGAGCAACAGAGTGTGTAAGATGAGAATTACACAGCATGAAGAGAACAGGGGAGAGGGGACTGAGGGGAGGAGAGGGGGAGAGGGGAGGAAGGAGAGAGGAGCAAAGGTGAGAGACGGTGTGGAAGAGAAAGAGATAAAGGAGAAGAAAAAAAAAGAGCGAGATAGTGGACACTGTCAGATCTTCATTTCCTATCCCTTTCAGGTTAACCCCAGGATTGTTTCTTGAGTTTGTGAACAGTGGGGTGGAGGAAATGAATATGGAACCAGGAGCCCAGATAGCTCAACCAGATTGGCTCACAATTTGCATTTGTTAAATGTGCATCTTGTGAGTTGGTTTGTATTCTGAGCACAAACTGAATAGTGAGCAGGAAATTTCAGGGTTCTGTTACGATTCGTGTCCGGCCTTCGTTCTTCATAATGAAAAACAGTGGGAAGTGAGTCAGGGTTGGAATTGATTTGTTTAAACAATGGAAATGAAACAAAGTAGGAGGCATGGACCAAAACAAGAGGCATGCTATCTAAAATGAAAGCTCGAGACCAAGAAATTGCAAGATTGTGGTTGATACAATTTGACAAATGACTTGTACAGAATGATATAGAGCATTTTTCATCAGAATAATTGGAAGATGGATAAAAACGCATTTTACGCCTATTACAGTGCAAAATTATTCCTGTGCTGACATACATTAGGCTGACTAGTAAACTCAGTGCACTTACTTTACATCTCAAAAAGTTATTGCAAAAAAGCCTGACGCAATTGTACAATGGAAGTGTAATTTATCAGCAGCCATTTTCTGAGAGCAATTACTAAATCAAAGCAGGACACATAATATGAAACAGCAGCAATAAAACGTTTTGTTATTCTTCTGATGAACCCATTTGCTGGGTCTGAGAGCCTTTCAACAAAACACTAATGTTATTAGTATGTTTAGTTAATGAAATATTGTATTATATATGTTTTCTTTCCAACCTAAATATGTGTGTATGACTGTGAGTCTGTTCGTGTATGCACATCTCTCCACAGATGCAGTCTTAATGACAAGAATGTGATGGTTACTGGCTTTTTAGCTTCCCAGTGATGAAAAGCCAGTATTAATTTAGGCTACAGATTTCATTTGTTCCGAACAGGAAAAACAATATAAATCACTTTTAGAGTGATTAGAGAGAGGGTTAGATTAATCCAGGCCTGATTAGGGCATTATGCTGGCTTGTTATGGACACACAGGGTGACTGACGGTAATTACTGTCTGTAATAGGAGAGCACACACTCTGTCAAGGCATGAGCCACGGGCACAGCGTGTGTGAATTCATGTGTGTGCAGTTATGTACTGTATGTGTGTGCATTGACTGAAACTGGGATTGAAAATGTTTGATTTTCTCCAATTACACACTGAAGTATGTAGAGTGCATGCAGTCAGATTATGAACCGAGAGCAGCCTTGTGTGAGAGGCAGACAGAGGTACTGCGAGCGGTCTACAGAGGGAGAGGTGAAAGAGTCATTGCTTTGTTTATGATTATTGATATCCTTAGACAAACATATTCACCTGGATAATAAAAACAGATGGCAGGTAGGTTAAGGCAAATATTACCGTGTAGAAAATTAGAGAGGTGCCAAATCAGCAAATCGAACCTCACTGTGGGCAACACACACACAAGCATGCACACACACACATCTAATCCATGAATGCAATACAGACAGAATCTAAATGAAATTTCTACATTTGAAAAAATGATATGCTCTGTTTAAATAAATGGATATCTTGATTAATCTAAATCATTTTCACATCATTTCCATGCAAAGATACAAGTTAAATGCAACTTTCACTTTCATTTCTTACAAGCTACATTAATACAGAGGCTGTCTGACTGGCATTGGAAAGCATCGAGCAGATTCAGCAAAGACTCTGCCAATATTGTCTTTATTACGGGGAATTTCCTGCAGGTGTGAAGCTAAATATCTTTTACAGTTTGGAAGCAGACATAAGGCACTCAATGAGATGTGTCCCATTAAAGGCATGGAAAATAACTATGCATATTTAGCAGGACACTGCACATCTCTCTTCCAGCTGTGCACTCTCACCACCCAAAGAACTCTCCTCCTCTCTCTCCTCATATTCTTTTTTCTTCTTCTTCCCGCTCTTCTTTTTCCTCTTTCTTTATGGCAGCAATTGTTCCTTTTCATCACATCATTGGTTGAGGGAGAACTTTAACACGCTGTTGGCTCAGCAAGAGCTCCACATGATTTGATAGGCTGAGAGCCCTCTGTCTCTTTGGGCTGTAAAACAACAGTCTAGAAGCTTATTTTATGAGTGCACGCCTCTGCTCTTTGCATGTTTATGCCAAATATTTGGAACAAATGGCATCCATTGGCTGGAACAACACAGATAAATCTAGTCAATTCACAGGCAAGGAGAACAGCACAGGCCACTGAGAAAGTGGCCCACTTGATGGCTGACAAGAGGAGTGCTTGCATTATTCAATTAATACCTGAAAGGGTACATTTTATGCAGCATTTACAAAAGCATCCACTAGTCAACGTACGCAGAGCGCACATAAATACACAAACACACATATACTCACACACAAACACAAGGACTTGTGTTTGCATCCTGGGAAAAGACTGGACTCCCCTTCCATTTTGCCAAATCAAATATACAGTGAGAGCAAGCTAAAAGGCACTTTCAATCAGCCGCTCTGGGTCTGTCTGTCAATCTGGGAACAACAACAATCTAGCCTACTTGGAGTGGTCTAGTCAACATCCATTCCCCAATAAATTCAATCAGTGATGCTTTGTGTGTGTGTGTGCAGGCGCATGTGGGTGTGCATCTAACTGCGAGTGTTTATGAGAGAGGCAGAGTGACAGAAAGAGACCATTTCTGACAGGGTTGTTTTAGAACAACAAAATATCACTTAAAAGTGATGTCTGCATGTATAGATAAAGTTTAATATTTAAGGAAAAATATGTACACACATCCAAGTTGGGAAATGCTGGAAATGCAGAAGTGAATAAATTTTACTTTGAGCGCATTTCTATTCCTCACTCAAAGTGACAATAGGAATCTCTAGTTCACCAAATAATCTTAGAAAGCCAAGTAGCAGAGTTAACAGGCCTGAGCTAATGACACTGATGTGGAGGGCTGCACGCTGGAGTGATTGTCTGACTGCCTGAGACCCAAAAGCAGCACTAGCAGGCTCATCATGGACCCGCACTCTCATTATTTGGCCACAAATGGAAATGCAAATCGCTCGCTTTGCTGCGGACGCCTCAAATTTATTAAACTAAAAGGTTTAATTTCCATTTTTCTCTGCATCAGCTTTATTTATAAATGTCGTGCCCTATGAAGACCCTGTTATTTTCTCCCTCTCCTGCAGGCTCTTAACAAATCTGCTCATTAATATGGAAATGGAGAATCAATCGCTTTTCCGGCGACAGAGGGCTGTTTCCCTCTGCGGTGTGTAATGTGTTCTGACTGGTCATCAGCACAAACAAACTCACATGCATACACACAGCATACATAAAGCTATACTATATATCTATATACAGCATATCTCCATCCATATATTTAGATAAGCATAATACATTCTGCATTGTATTTTACCATCTAGTCATAACATCAGTTGAATACTGAATTTTTTCAGCCCCTTCAGACATTGTCAGGTTATTGCCAGAATGGCACCAGATGTTGCAGCATTAATAAGCCATAATATCAAGTGCTGCTTATCCAACCTTTCAGAGGCCTAAAATAACACTCATAGACCTTAATGAGATCTAATTATGCACAAGGTTCTTATTCAGAGCAATATGATGATAATTGCATCCGTGGCTTTTTACACTTGGTCGTCATGTTGGCCAGTAAATTGCTGCTGTTTCTCTCTCACCGTCTGTTTGTCCGCCCTTCCCTCTCTCTCCCTCTCTCTCTCTCTGTCTCTTTTTCTGTCTTTCTACAGTCAACAGCAGGGAGTGAACTATCTCACCTATCCACTCTGGTCTGCGACCTAATGAACATTTCTAAATGGCCATGACCAGCTGGTTAAGAGACTAATGTAGCAGCTATTAGCCAAAGCGGTTGTTTCCACACAGAGTCATCTATGGGAAGCAGCATTAGAGGGCCAGGAGAGAGTGGACAAGGACAGACAGACCCCCGTCTTCACACTCTTCTCCTCCGTACACACATATACAGTACATGCATGCACACACATTGCACAGCCTGGCACAGCATGTTTATCTTTCACATTCTACAGCAAACAAACCATGTGACGTATTTTCAACCCACCGTGCATTAGAGCTTATTAGGGCCACAAGGTGTGTGATTATATGTGTGCGTCTGTGTGTGTGTGTGTCTTATTAGGAAAATTCAGTTTCACTCAAGGTCTCAGCACTGTGGTTGCAGACCACTGGCCATTGATTATTCATAGAGTCTGTGATTGGGTCCATTAATACAAGATTAGGGAGGAACCGATGCTCATTTTGTGTGTGTGTGTGTGTGTGTGTGTACTGAAGTAGAATTGTAATGAATTCTCAGTTTGTGTTTATCTAGAGTCCACCCAGACAAACATTATATAGGTACAGTATATAAAGGCAAAAGAAGCACATTAACGAGCTATGAAGGTGTTTAGCTGCTTAGTAACATAAGTACATTAGTTTGATTCAAAGGTATTAGGCCTAAAGCTACTATAAAACTAAAGAAACGCAGTGCCTCTGTTTAAAACTGAGCAACAGAATTCAAACAGTAAAAACTGAATATTTTAACCACCATCATTTACAACATACTGTAAGATTTCAACCTAATAGCATTTGTTCTTCAATTGAAACTTAATCTGGGTAAATGGTGCTTAAATGTTTAAATCACATTTACAGGCTGTCAACTGATCTGATGTTCTTCACATGGTCACCCTTCGTTTGAATGAAAATAAATTGATGGAAAATGAGAAAGGATTCTGCAAAACGGGGTTGAAGAGACCTATTGGATCATAGCTCCCCCAAGTGGGCATTTTTTGACAAATAACTGAATCTTGAAGCCAGTGAGGAAAAACACACACACACCACAGGAGCTCTCAGGGGGGCTGATACTTCTCATATGTGGACAAGTGAGATAAAATGATTTCCAGTAAATTGTCTGGGATTGCTCCAGAGAAAGAGGTCACTGTTACATATCATGAAATAGGCAGTCTGGCTTTTCCTCTCCAGTTCTTTGATACAGGCGTAAGCGACCAAGTGAGCAGCAGACACTCCCATATATCACCATCCTCATCATCATTATCATCATTAATGTAATCATCATAATCATCAAGTAGAGGAGATTGCTTTGGTATTTGACCTACAGGAGCTCAAATATTACAGTTTACTGAATGATAACAAGGATGATGTAAGGAAAAAAATCTTTTTTGTTTCACTTTAGCCCAGGTGTGCAAGTTTTGCCTTTTAGCTCCACTTGTGCTTTGAGGGAGTAAAGCTTTAATTTGGAGAAACATTCTCTTCAGTAAACTGAATGAAAAAGATTTGATCATTACATCTTTGCGTGTGTTTTTTGTCCTAGAGACCAAAGATGGTGATGGTAAGAGCAAGTAAGAAACTATAAGTTCAGAATGACTTCTTTGTTTGGTAACTTAAAGGTTTTTTTATTTTTATTTATTGCATTACTGTATAGGTACAGGCATGCTATGAAAAGAAACTTGAGAGCTTAAAAGTAATAACTCGGTTTAAAATACTGCATTAAAAGCAGCATACCCTCATTGAAAATGTAATTCAGTACGGAAGAAATTTGCTTAAAATAACTTAAAATAATAGCAAAAGGTCACTTTCCTTGGATCATTCTTAATGATTAATTATTTACAGATAATTAGGTAAGCAGCAATGTCGTAGTATGTCATTTTAAATTTTACCTGTGAAATAAGTAAAAATAAAATAAAATAAAATAAAACATTGATCCTGTCACCTGTTTATTTTTACCTGTGAAATAAGAGGTGGCACAGTGCTGAGGTAGTTAGCACTGTCCCCTCACAGCAAGAAGGTCCTGAGTTCAAATCCACCAGCCGGCTCGGGCCGTTCTGTGTGGAGTCTGCATGTTCTCTCTGTGACTGAGTAGGTCCTCTCCAGCTATTCCAGCTTCCTCCCACAGTCCAAAGACATGCAAGTTAGGTTATTTGGTGATTCTAAAACGGCCATGGGTGCAAGTGTGAATAGTTGTCTGTCTCTATATGCTGGCCCTGTGACAGAGTGGTGATCTGTCCAGGGTGTCCCCCAGCACTTGCCCCATGACAGCTGGGACAGGCTCCAGCGCCACTACATCCCTGAATTGGATAAGCACAAGGGAATGGATAGATGGCTGTGAAATAAGGTGGAGTAAACATTTACTTTCAAAATGTGGGGGAGTACACACAGACAGAATATATACCTAAAACAAAAGTACAGTACTTGAATAAATAAATCTTTTTTTTTTTCTTTTAGGAAATTACACATGCTAAGGGTATGAACAAACAAAGTTTGTTTGTTTGTTCATACCCTACTAAACTAAATCATCCAGTGGGCAGAGTAAAGGACAACATGGGACCACTGTACCCAGGTTGAAGGTCAGTTGACTTCTGGCAATTTTCTTTATATTTGTTAGAGAATTTGCACCAGTAAGCTCAGTAAAAACAAGGGACAGTACTTGAGTGAATGTACCCCATTTTGCTGATAAAGGCATATTTGAACACATCATAAAAGTCAAAACAAAAAAAAGAAACGGCCAGGTTTTCAAATTTAAGCAGATCCTCCAGTGGGTAAAGTACAGTAATCAAGAATGTGGGGTCTACAGTCTAAGTGTGAGATCACTTCTGGTAAATTTCCTTACATTATTCAGAGAATTTGCACCAGTAAGTTCAATATGATGCAGAGGGATCATGTGTTCCGCATACAGTGTAAATCAAGATCTGATTACTTACATGACATAAAACAAACTGGCATACAGGCAGGCAGTAGTTCTTCAGCATAGAGTGGGTAGCCTGAATGGCCTCTGTGATAAATAAACTGTCATGAAGTGTTTTGCACGTTGTACGTTTGGAAATTTGGAGACTGAATGCAACATGTGAAGTTGTCTGAAATGAAAATCCAATGTAGTCATCCATGTTAAACTCTAAAGGATCTACATGTGGATACAGATTTATAATACACCAGAGGTGTCTCGTGCAGTGCGCTGTACCTGTGTGCTCAGAGACTGTACCTGTCCAGGCATCATGCTGTCCGCGGTGCTGAAACTGTGACGTAGAGGCTTCCGTTAATCACGCATCCTCTCCTCTCCTGCCATTTTTGTGCTACTGGCTAACTTGCTAATCAAGGGGTCTCCATCAGCAGGAGGCGGAGAAGACTGCAGGCAGCGGAGAGAAGCAGTCATATCAAAGGACTGAACCTTCCCTTGAGAATCGGGGAGTTCCCACACACAGGAAGCTGTTGTTAGAGAGGCTATACGATGTCCGATTTTGACAGCAACCCGTTCGCGGACCCGGATTTCAGCAATCCTTTTCAGGTAGCTAACTTGGCTTGCTAGCTAGCAAGCTAGCATACGCTTGAAAACCCAGTGAGGCCAGTCTCGCTTTAGCATCCCTGCCTGCTGAATGAGCTAATTATCAAACACATTATTTATCTAATACCTCGAATGGAATATGGCCGCTAGTTTATGTAAAGGAAGTACCAAACGGTTAACTAGCGTCTTGCTGCTGATGATGTTTGTTTTTAAGCGTCTTTAAAGGGATTATGCCATTTAAGAACAAAGACACATGATGTCAACGTTAGCTAGCTGGTTAACATTAGCTCTGCCTCCGTCTATAAACATTCTCTGGCCCCCGGATAGCTTACCGGCCTCAGATACATTTTTGTGCTCAAATTACAGTCAGTTGTATAACATACATTTAGCTGCTTTTGCAGTATGTAGACTAATATTGTGGAAACCGTGATGTTGTGAATGTGTCTTTTCGATGCTGGGCAGATGAAGGGAACAAGCCATTTATTCTGTGCTACAACTGGGAATTTATTCTAACTTGTAAGCTGTTCTACCTTTTATAATAGACCACGCGCTGCCAGAAGTTTGCAGGTGTTGACTCCCCTTTACTTGAGTTTGTGTTTATCAGGGTGTGTAAACTTGCACACTGTTGGCTTTTCATGGCACATGATGGGCTGTCATAGACTGTCCTGTCACGCAGCTGATCCAATTTATAGTGTTTCAGATGGCCTTGAGATTAGTAGAATATGGGCATTAAAGTGTTGCATGTAGATCTTGTTCTCTGCGCCACTCGCTTGTTGACATGAACTTATCAGCTTCTCTGAACGCTATAGGTTGGCGAATAACACCGAAAATGAAGTTTATGCTTTTGCAGCTGTAGTGTTAACCTCCTAAATTCCTCTGTGGACCTCTTTGCCCTGTAGGATCCTTCGGTGACCCAGGTGACACGATCTGCCCCTCCTGGTGGTCTGGAGGAGTATAACCCCTTCACAGACGCCAGAACGGTCAGCTTTGCTAGCATCTCCGTTGATGAGTGTGTGCATGCATGTATTTATGTGCTTCTGAGTCAGTGACCTCATTTTATCCCTTACCCTCTTTCTCTCCTCTGCCTTTCAGTCACAGAGGATTTCACTGACAAAATATGACTGTGGCCTAATTACACTTTCTATTCAGTGTCTTTCTTCTGGTTGCACAAAAATTAACATAGAGAATCTCTGTTGGTTTACAGGCAGCTCCGCGAAATGCCCCCAAATCTACTCCCGCACCTTCACAGAACACACAACCTGCCATCATGAAACCCACAGAAGAGCCGCCGGCTTACTCACAGCAACAGACTCAGGTAATACACACAGTCATATACAGAGAATCACATCTCGTTTTAGTTTGTCTAGATTAGGTTGACAACATGTTCTTATCATTTGCAGTTCAAACTGTACATATTAAGCTAGTTGTACATTTTTTTTCCTCTTTTCTTTGCTTTTTCACATTCAATTTGTAACAGAAAAATGGATAATATATTTGAGTATTGAATTTTGCAATACTTAATATAAAAAGAGCTGTGTGTGTGCTGTATAGCCATTAACACATAGTGCCCAAAATGCAAGTGTGAAAAGTAATTGAAAACAATGAGAAACAGGCTGAAAAAATCTTAGAAATTGGTGGTTAACTTGCCAAAATCAACAACTGGGTTTTTTCTGTGGAAGCAGGTGTATACAAGACAGATAGAAATGTAAAATAACCTGGTAGGCCAAGGAGCACAAGCCTTGATCAGGAAATGTTTGTCCTTTCTCTTCAGGTTGTAGACTATGCTTGCTTAACAGTAAAACAAGAGAAGACTTGATGAATGTTACTCAGGAGATTTCAGCGCAAGATACAAACCATTGAGGAGACTCAATAACAGAAAGTCCAGGCCTAAAACAAAAATCAACCTCAACATGCAAGATTGTGTGAAGGATATTGAAGGTTTTGTTATTTGGAGATATATGGCTCCCAAGGGAAATGTCACTCTGACACAAATCAGTGATTTTATTGCTGACAAAAGCGACAGGATGAACCTAAACCTCCTAAAAAGCTCTTAAGGGGGAATATGTGGAGTAGCCTTGACTGACTGACCCAGTGATCTTATTTGAATGAGAAGTATTCCACATGTTAAAGAGCAGACTAAAGACAGAGCGATCCAGCTAGGGATGTTCTGAGCAATTAATTTAGTAGTCCATTAAGCAGGAGAAAAAAAATCAGTCTAGTGAGCTAGTCTAAAAGTAACAAAGTGGTTAAACATTGTCCATAGAAATTCTGAATGTGTATCTAAGGGTGTTTAAAAATCATATTTTTAATGCTGCTGAAATGAGTTGCACTTTGCACTGTACATGTTGCGTACAATGTCAGATTAGTTTGAGTGTGGCTAATGTTAGCACTGCTACTAACAACAGCCTTCTTTACTTGCAAAGCGAGCGTCCACAGGTCTGTGCGGAATGTGGTTAAGTGGTTGTATGTCAGTTTACTCTGACACAGCCTACATACGAATACTACTGTTACATACATACTCATACAACCATTCATTTTCTAGGTTAAAGTACTACAGAATAACACTAGTTTGCACAGCTGTCTGTGGTTGTTTACAACTTGTCTCTCAGGGATCCTAGACTTTGGGCTCTATGTGTTAAAGGGGATAAAAATTGAATATGTTGAAAAACAAGAGCAAAAAGAGCAAAAAAAAAGTCTCTGTATACCTGCAGCAGCACTATAATTTACAACACTTCAAAGACTCTGTCTTTACCTTTGGTTCACCTTTCCTCTTGTTCTTCATACACTTATCTGTTTTCTGATGGCGCAACAGCGACGTAATGAGGTACTAACTTTCATTTAATGTTTCATACACCCCTTCTTATACCCCACTGTCTGGAATAGTGTGGATCATTTCAATGCCCCTTTCCCACCTGTAGCTTTCAAGTTACAGTACCACGTTGAGTTGTTTAGAACTAACTGATAAAGACAAGTGAGTGAAGTGCAGTAGGTGATTTCTTTTAAAATCAAAATCCCTCTTTTCCCTTCTTAAACTAACCTAAACTAAGTTTTTCTGAGTGAAGAAACCCTTACTACTTACACTATTGGACTTCATATCACCTGTTAGATCTTGGATAGTGAGTTTTAAGAGCATGTCTATGTCTGTCTCAGGATCAAGCGCGTGCTCAGGCTGAGTTGTTGAGAAGGCAGGAGGAGTTGGAGAAGAAGGCAGCAGAGCTTGATCGTCGAGAGAGAGAGTTACAGTCCCACGGAGCCGCAGGAGGTCAGTCAGTCAGTCCATCAGTCACCCATTTGAATCCCTCACATACTTCATTAACCTCAAAGACTGAATTCTGGTTCCCACTCAGAAGTAGATTAGCAACAGCTTTGATCAGAAAGTCGATATCTTACCATTGCGCCAACATATACTATATTGCCAAAAGTATTCGCTTGTCTCCCTTCACATGAATATGAATTTGAGTGACATCCCATTCTTAATCCATAGGGTTTAATATGATGTCGGCCCACCCTTTGCAGCTATAACAGCTTGAACTCTTCCAGAAGTGCATTTGTGAGGTCAGACACTGATGTTGGACAAGAAGGCCTGGCTCACAGTCTCCGCTCTAATTCATCCCAAAGGTGTTCTATCGGGTTGAGGTCAGGACTCTGTGCAGGCCAGTCAAGTTCTTCCACACCAAACTCATTATCCCCCCTCCACCAAACTTTACACTTGGCACAATGCAGTCAGACAAGTACCGTTCTCCTGGCAACCGCCAAACCCAGACTCGTCCATCGGATTGCCAGACGGAGAAGCGTGATTCATCACTCCAGAGAACACGTCTCCACTGCTCTAGAGTCCAGTGGCGGCGTGCTTTACACCACTGCATCTGACAC
>VUQI01050627.1:26747-63117 GCA_015106735.1 Paratilapia polleni | reverse complement strand
CAATTTTTTTTATAAAAAAAAAAAAAAAAAAAAAAAAAAAAAAAAGAGAGAGAAGGCTACAATAACTTCCGGAAGGCAAACAAATTGTTTGGATATTCACCATAACAGCTTTAAAAATTATGTGTGACTCACGGCTCGATGAACATGAGGCTTTTCTGCAACTCCTTTGCAGATTGATGTAGGCTGGCAAAGATACACTGAACCTTAATGAATAAAATAAAGGGGCCACAATTGTTCAGTCTGTATGCAACAAAAGTATGGGAAGAATTTTGATATCATATCTCATCACACATACACCCACAAGCTCACAACACAGATTCACTCTTACACTATAGATCGACTTATCAACTTGATAAAGGATGACCCTCAGGGTTGCAATTTTTTTTTTTTTTTTTTTTTTAAACTAGCTGTGGTTATAAAACGGCAGGGCAGCGATAAACTACAATGTTCTGCCCACTACAGTCAGAGCTGACAGCTTATTTGCCAATTAATGTTTGTATCCAAATGGCTGGAAGTTGCTACAGGACATCTATGCACTCTCATTGCTACATCACCACACAATAAAAACTACAAAATTGATAATCAATAATGTAATCTACTGTACGCGTTTTTCTTGTGGAAATAAAATACACTTTTCCCTGGTTATATCTGGAGTTAATCTCGAGTACGTTTTGATTATCTAGTATATGAGCTAAATACTTCAGTTTCTATAGAAAAATGTCTCATTTAGAGTACTGCTAGGCGTATTTACTGTGAAGTCAGGCGTGTTAATCCTTTACTTAAACAACACCAATGTAAAGTAGTAATATAGGAGATGCCAATTTCACTAGTAACCACAAATTAATTAATGCCAAGGCTGTACACTGTCTGGTGCTTACCAGCTTGGCGCCTCACGGTTCACAATTAACAACTAGCTGCAGTTAGCCAGCTTAGCCACCAGCTAGAAATTTCGTAAGAGCTTAAAGTAATAAAAGCGAAACTACAACGTATTAAACTACAATAAGCCACAATGGATGCAAACATTAAATCCTCACATTAGTCCTTAAGAGGCTGCATGAATATAACGTTACTATTTTACAAAGCCCTCTGCAGTACATCCATTCATGCAGCTCTGTCCATCACACGCCAACACAAGCCAGCCTCAGCAGTGGCTCCATCTTGGCTAGCTAGCTCGGCTAGCATGCTACAGCAACTCACCGTCCCTCGCTGTTCCCATCAGCTGGTCGAGCAAAGCTCTCATTTGAGCTTGGGCAGACATTATTGTGGTTCTTTCGTCGACAGCGCTATATATGTGTATAAAAAAATCAAGCAACTGAAAGCAGTTCTTTTGTTTGTTCGGGTTCTTTGAGAATTTATTTATCCAAGCATCGCCTCTTGCAGCTTCTTTCTATTTCTTCAACTCGCCCGTTTCTGTTCAACATCCGGGAAATGACGAAACTATTCTTTGGCCTGGCTAAAGCAGGAAGTTCAGATTCGCAAATTCCGTCTGAAATACACCAATCGGAACGGGCGAGTACAAGTACAATAACCAATCACAGAGCTTTGAACCTTTGGTAGGTTATTCTCAGTGGTTTACCCTGAACTTCGACTTTCAGGCAACAGATTTTCACCATAGGCATTCACCCGCTGGGAGCACCTCTAACTACAAGTAATATCCGCTTTTAAGACAGTTAATCTTATTCGTGTTGTTCATGGAAATCTCAATGTTATTCGAATGTATAAATCTTCAGCGTAGCGCTACCTGAGAGACAAATTCAGGGTAACATAGCGTTTTGGTGACGGTGGGCTTGCCTGTGATTTGTTAACGCAGCTGAGGTTGACAGGCAGTTTTATTAGCCTGTATCAGGCCTGCTACCTGCAGTTAGCCGCACCAAAGACCGCAGGAGTCGACGGTGGAGAGTTAAAGTAAGAAAAATTTTCACGTTGTCTGCGTAAACTGTTGAGTTAAACTCAAATGGCGGGGGGTCTTTTTTGTGTTACCCATAGTCCTTTTTTTCAGGGGGTGGCCTTCGTTCAACAAGTTAGCAAACTAACCCACCTCAGTGTTAAGGGTTAACTTTTCTTACCTATTCTCACTACCGTAGATAGGTTTACGAAACTGAGCAGGTCGAAGAAAAACTACACGGCATAGTCTCAGAATTTAAAGTAATTTTGAGCGAGTCTCTGTTTGTTATATTCATGTAAGTAAGTTTGTAGCACACGCCCTTATCTTCCCTTTGGCTATAGAACAAATAAGAGGGTGTGCTTTCCTGAGCAGTAATTTTGTTTATTATGGGTTTGTTGTTTTGTACTGAGAAACGTCTGGATCCGTGCTGGCACATCTGAATAGGCACAGATTCACAAAGGTTGACGCAGCAGAAATAGCTGGATTGTCAGACACTGCTGCCTGCAGTATTATTTCCTGCAGATTGTATGTGTGAATGCCAGCGAGTTTTGTATGGTTACTTTGACACATACTGGAACAGATGCAAATGCAAACTGTATGTGACGGGAGTACTGACTTTGGTGTAAACGAACACAATTTGTCATTACAGTGGTATGTATTTAGGTGAGTGTGTACCATAAGCTCTTTTCTCCTGTCAAGTAGGTCAGCGGGCCAGTAATGCATTGAGGCAGCGATGGAGGCCACAGACCATGCCACTGAGGGCGACCCTCTGAAGAGGGGAGAAGATGGTGCAGAGGCAGGAACAGTACCATCAGCAACAGAGCTGAAGAAGAAGAGCTGTAAGGAATTGAGTTTTGCTAAACTGACCCACTGGCGAACTGCAGTCTTCTTCCTTTCCTTGTTCCTTTGCCTCACCATCGTGTTTGCCTTCTCCTTCATCATCCCCTGTCCTGTGAGACCACAGTATCTTATTACCTGGAACAGGACATTCCCTGAAGCAGGTGAGTGTAATTATATGCCTTTCACTCCGGGATGGTGTTGTAAATGTGAGATTAAGTACTACCCTTTCTTTTTCTTCACCACAGCCACCTATAACTTCTTAGCTATTGAACATGCAAATGAAGACAAGGTGATGGATGTCCTGTTTGTCCTCAAAAACACAGAAGGCACTAAGAACAGATCATGTGCTGATGAAGGTATAAAGTGATCCTCAGTTTAATTGTATTTATGAGAATACAATACACCTCCTGTGTGCTATGTTTGTTTAGTGTAATTCAGATAAACTGTGTTTTCCAGGTCTGCCCTCGCCATGTGTGTTTGTGGTGGCAGTGGATGGCACAGATGGAGAGAACCTGTGGGAGCGTCCGCTGGATCCCGAGTTCCACTGGGCCCAGTGTGGTCTGGACAGAAAAACAGGCAGAACCTGGGACTGTCTGCTGACTCATTCTGACAACCTCACAGCCATTGACAAACACACTGGTTAGTGAAAAAATGTAAAACACAATGCAAGTACAGGCAAATCTAAACCCTTTATTTAATTGAAGAGAGGGAGAGATTTTTTTTTATTAAAAAATAAATTCTCATTTCTAACTCGATAGTGGCAACAAGTTTCAAATAAGTTTAACCAGATACATGTTTACCACTTGACCTCTTCTTTTAACAGCACTTAGTACATATTTGGGAAGTAAGGAGACCAATTTCTGTGCTTTTGGAAGGGATATTTGCTTGTATATTTGGTTGATATAAGACTTCAGCAGTTCAACAGTTTGGAGCTTTGTTATATTTTTCATTACATAAAGGACCCAGATTCT
Source organism: Paratilapia polleni (assembly GCA_015106735.1). Classification (NCBI taxonomy): domain Eukaryota; kingdom Metazoa; phylum Chordata; class Actinopteri; order Cichliformes; family Cichlidae; genus Paratilapia; species Paratilapia polleni. Next base: position 59,421 of record VUQI01050627.1, on the reverse strand, counting down.
TTCACTACAGATCCACGCTACTGGAATCCCTGGAGAATGTACTTTGGCATTGTCTTGCTGAAATAAGCAAGGCCTCTCCTGAAACCATATCCTCTGCAGATGCTGGCTTTTGAAATGTGTTGTGATGTGAAAATTGCTGTAGTCTACGTATTACTTGTAGCCGCAGTGTCCTAGAAGTCGAGTTTAAAAAAGAAAGCTGAATGCTTTGTCCCTGTGTGGTGTGTTTATTTCAGGTAATAAAATTTGGCAACAGCCTCAGCCTACTGGGCTGCACAGCTCTGTGCCTGTTCTCAGTGTCCCAGATCTGGATGGGGACAAAGTTGGTGATGTGGCTCTGGTGGCATCTGACAACATGCAGGTAAAACTCCCGTGATGTTATTTATTTACTTTGCAGCAGTTTTTTGCTTTTCATTTTACAGTAAAACTATGAAGTTACATTATGATTCTCGCTTTTTGGCATATGTCATTTTGTTTTTCGCTTACTGTAACAGGACAGAAAATATTAACAGATTATTAAATAATTTGTTAATATATTGAAGCAAAAATAGAATTTACCCAATCTCAATATCTCCTGTCATATCTGCAGACTCAGCTGGTATTGCTCTCAGGGAAGACGGGTGACCAGATTGGCACTACGGTGGTTCTTGATTCCACAGAGACAGCCAATCATCTTCTCCACTGCACTGTGAAAGGTTCTCACTATGTACTACTACAAAAAGGTTTGCATCTGAAATCATCCATGACAGTGACAAGAGGGTACTACAACTCTATAGACAAACCAGTTGAACAGGTTTGAACAGTGTTGCACTCTATCCAAGTACAGGTGCAGTCAAAAAAACAAACACAAAAAAAACCCCAACTTCAAACTCTTTGAAACTATTATGGATTTCTGTAATGATTAGTCATAAGAAATACTGACCAAACTAATAACATTAGTTTAGTTGGTATTGTACTTTTCATGTCTTTATTCAACATGCTGAGTGAATCACTTACAGGCTATGCTTAAAAAAAAATAAAAAAAAAAGTATGTGAACCTCTGTGCTAACAACTTCTTTAAAAGGTACATAAGGTCATATGTTCTAATTAATAATAATATCCTATGGACACAAAGAAAATTACCTGCAGGCTATAGAAGTCTGTAAAGGAGGTGGGTTAAAGGGTTTGAGTTCAGCTGTGCATTGAGTGCTTCAGTTATAACATTTTTGGAAAAGAAACCTGCTAAGAAAGTAGAAGTGTTTGTGAGGGCAAGGCTTCCAATTATTAGGCAGGAGGATGTGAAAGGGGTAAGTTGGTGCACAGCCCCCATCTTCTGGTTGTTTGTCAAAATATGCTACAAAGCACGTTAAACACAATTTTTAAAATGTGCAACTATTAAAATACAATATGATAAAATATTTGACTAGATAATAAAACAAACAAAATCAATAAAACTTTGTCTAAAAATTTTAAAAAGTGATCTAGAAGAAGACAATATGTTAGTTTCCCTAAGCTCCTTAGACTGGTCATTTCACAAGTTAGGAGCCAAATAGAAAAGGTGTGATCGAGCCTTTTTGGATTAAGGAGGTGAGATTGTAAGTGTCTGTTGTAGATGTTCTCCTGCCTTAAAAGAAAGGCATACAAAGTCATCAGAACAAACAAATGGAGGAAATTCAGGACTGTTGCTCCTGATACGGTGATGCTCTGCAAAAATCAAACCTAAGAGGTGTAGAAAAACCCAAGGTTAACAACAAAACACCTGCATGACTCCGTAGAATTTGCCAAAATATTTGACACTGCCAGACATCTCAATATTGTGATCGACCACCTGGATGTTCCACAACACTTCTGCGACTGGGAACGATATGCCTAGAGCACAAAAACGAACTGCACAACTTGATTCCAACTGTGAAGCACTGTAGAAGGAGCATCATAGTTTGAGGCTGCTTTGTACCTCAAAGCCTGGTGCCTGCTGTGCAATGATTGAAAAAAAAATAACATAAAGAGAAAATAATTAGAAGTTAGACAGCCTTTATTACAAATCTGGAAACCAATAGGATTTATGTAAAACTCAAGGTGTGTCCTATTTTTCTAAGTCTATAGGAGTGGTTACTATGACCTAAAGTATCACAGTCTTATGGTCTGTCTTAAAGGTAGAAAATACATTCTTGGAGCTAGTGTCATTAATGTATTTGTCTTTAATCAATTTTAAGAAGCTCTGACTCATAATGTCAGCTTTTAGTTTTGCTTCCTCCTGGTGATTCTGGGACAGGAAAGGGAAAATATACCTATTGCATGCCCTGTTGTTAGAAGATGTGTACAGTCTAATACCTAATGACAGTAGTGAGTAAGTATGTATTTACTCATAGACACTGGCTTGTATGGACTGGCACTGTGGAAGATTGCTGCCGAGGCTAAAGCAGGCATGGAGGTGGGTCTCAAGAAGGACAAACACTTGGAGAGAAATGCCAGTGGCACATTTGGCCTTATACCCATCTTCGAGTAAGAAGCAGCCTTGATTATCATTTCTATAAAACAGCCTGTTGTCATGGTGATTTTTACCCTTAGACGTGTTGATATTTGTTTCTGCTTTGTAGGTCTGAAGCAGTGAGTCGGGTGGTCAAAACTGATGAAACGGATGATTCATCTAACCTGCTGGTTGTGACTGGGAAGGAGGTGGCATTGGTTGATGGTAAAAAATTGGAGCTACTTTGGAGAGTCAACACCAGCTCAGTCCTCAGGTAACCCATCTGTGTATATTTTAGACTGCAAGTGTTAAGTGGACCACAAAAGGAAGGTTCTTAGTTACACAGCACAACAAGTGCTTACAAGAACAATTTCTCAGAGAGCACTGGACAAATGCTATGCATACAGAAAGGCAAGGACAACGATAAGAACACTTACCTACATCTTTACTACAATAATGAGAATATGTGTCTACCACCAAAACAGTTGAAAATGTCATGAACCTCTGACATGGCATACGTCAGTGCAATCACATAATTTGCTCAACAGAAAATCATCTGACAAGAAATTTTTCAGGCAAAAATGCCAAGTTTGTACCATTTCTGGCTTCTGAAATCTGAATATTTGCTTCGAGGATAGCTGTCTAAATGTTGTTGGGGGGATCATCTGTAATGGGTAGCCACTGTTTACAGACAAATTAACACTTGCAGCTCTAAAATAAAAGAAATAAAAAAATTAAAAAAAACAACAAATCAGTATTTTTCTGGTAGGCCTGTATTATTTATAGGCCTGTAATAATTTGGAAAAATAGTAATTCCTTGTGCAGTAGACATGTCCATGTCCACTGAAGAAGTAATACATGACAAAATAATGTATTTGACCAGATGTCAGATTGTGTTAAGATGCTTCCTACTCCAAATAAAGTCAAACACCTCAAACATTCAATATTAAATTTTGGTAATTATTGCTGTGGGAGAGCACATTAAATGTCAGAGTAAACTATTTAATGTTGCAAAATAAGGTTTGTTGGGTGGAATACATCTTTTCTTCTTCTTTCAGTGAACCCTCTTTTGGTTATTTTAACAAAGATGGTTTTATAGATATTGTCATTGAGGAGGATGTTGGCAACTACACAAAGAGGGTAAGTTGAGTTTAAAAATCTACGAACACAGCTGTGATAGATGAATCTTATTTTCTATGCCTGACTGCTGACACAAGGTGATCAATTTGAATCATACAATAACTAGACCACTTTTTTTCACGTATGCAGATAATGATTCTGGATGGGAAGTCTGGTGGTGTGCTGTGGGAAGTCCGCCTCCTGGCCAGTCCTAATTCCCCAAGGCCTACTTCAATCCACACCACCAACTCTTTCTCAGTCTTCATGTTTTGGGGCTCGATGCCCTCAGAGTCCAACTCATCTGTAAGTAAACTGCCTTTATGAAATGAGCATTTTACAGATTTCTCACAAATAAAACTGGGTTGCTCAAAGATTCACAAACTTCTCTCTGACAACTGAAATGTTTTCTTCCAGGAACCATTAACTAGTGACCGACGTTCTTACATGCTGCATCCTCTCTATTCTAATGTTCTTCTCGAGTCCAACAACGTCATGGACCACATTATAGCATTTAAAGGTGCTTTCTGTTCTTGCATTTACTTTTTTCTCAAAATGTTTTAGCAGTATGATGTAGCCACAGCAACATGGGGGATGGGGAAACATGGGAGTCAGCTTTTTTTGACGGCTATATATAATTTTTTTTTTTTAAATCTTAGCCACGCTGATGGAGCGTGGACGCCATGCTGCCTACATCCTGCTGACAGGTCCTGAGGAGGAGGGAGTTGAAGGCACCATGGTTCTCAGCAAGCGGAAGCTGAAGGAGGACATCCCCAACAGCAAAGTACTCCGTTTTGGCACCGGTGGGAATTCGGAATCCAACGATGACATCAAAGAGGCCTTCAACCGACTCCGCTTCAGCGATTGGTGAAAGGACCAACTGTAACATGTACAGTATATCCTCAGCGTTATGCTGACTTAACTTGACTTTAAAAGCAAAATATGTACACTAGTTATGACTTTCCAACTGCTGCTGACCACCAAAGAAATTCCTTTGTGTTTAGAGGATTTTATGTTGATTTGCTTTGACAGGGTTCTTCTTCAGTGGACAAACTGGGCATTATCTGACTGCATATCCTTTTTATTATCAGAACTCTAAACTTGTGTAGTGTCAAAAGAGCTGCTGGTCACTGACAATCACTCCACTCAGATTGCTGTTGTCCTGCTGATAAACCCATCAAACCTGCCTTGCTGTATTGTTTCTAGCACTTTCATGCATCAGTGCAATTCTCTCTTTAGATTATAGAGGCTGGACTGTTAAGATCTATGGAACTGTAGGCCGCTCTGGGCTTTAAAGGTAGCAGATGCATGCCACCACAGGGTTTTTTCTGAGTATTTCAAATGATAACAGCCTTAAATAGAATAAACACACAGTGATAGGGCTGGTTTAAGGTATATACTAAACACTTTTTTGTTAAGTTTGTGAAAGTATCGGTAAGGCAGTCTGTCAGTCAACTGTACTGATGTTGACAAAGAATGATGATCCCTTATCGTTACTTACTAAATCCAACATGCTGTAAGATGTTATACTAACGCACACTGACTACACCTTCACTCAATGCTGTGTCAAATAATAGAGTTATTGCTGAGGGCGTACAGCTCCTTATAAAGCTGTTAATCCTGTCAGTGATCTATATTAGGTAAGGTTAAAGACGAGGTTCTTATTTTTGCTGAACACTGAACCTGTGAAAGAGGCCTTTATTAGAGCTGAATTTACTTTCTGACTTGTAATGAAGTATTTGGATTTGAGGAATATTAAATATTTTTTAAAGTAATTGCTTGTGTTTAATCTCAATTATGTATCAATATTGGAGGAAGTGTGGAAGTATACAGTTTTGGGGACATCTTTCTAACTGTAGGTTAGAGGTAACAATGGTAGCCCTCCTCTTCCATCTCACCCTTTCTCTTGGATCCTCCTATCACACCAACCCTCTGCATGTCCTCGTTCGCTACATCCATGAACCTTCTCTGTGGTCTTCCTCTTTTCCTCCTGCCTGACAGCTCCATCTTTAAAACTCCTGCCCAATAAACTGTCCCTCCTCTGCACACATCCAAACCATCTCAGCCTTCCCTCTCTAACTTTGTCTCCAAACTGCTCAACTTGAGCTGTCTCTCTGCTGTACTCATTTCCAATCCTGGCCCTCCTGGTCACTCCCAATGAAAACCTTAACATCTTCAGCTCTGCCATCTCCAGCGCCGCCCACTGTCTCCAAACCATGCATCATGGCAGGTTTCACTACCGTCTTGTAAACCTTCCCTTTCACTCTTGCTGCTGTGTTTCTGTCACAAATCACCCCTGACACTTGTCTCCATCCACTCCACCCTGCCTGCACTCTCTTCTTCACCTCTCTTGTGCACTGTCCATTACTTTGGATGGTTGACCCCAGGTATTTGAACTTGTCCACCTTCACTACCTCTGCTCATTTCATCTTCACTGTTACATGTGTCTCCTTCTCATTCACACACACATATTCTGTCTTGCTTCTACTTATTTTCCTTCCTCTTTTCTCCAGTGCATACCTCCATCTCTCCAGGTTTTCTACCACCTGCTCCCTACTCTCCCTACAGATCAAAATGTTGTCTGCAAACATCATAGTCCACAGAGACTCCTCTCTGTCCTCATGTCAACCTGTCCATCACCACTGCAAACAAGAAGGTGCTCAGAGCCGATCCCTGATGTAATCCCACCTTGAACCCATCTGTCACTCCAGCTGCACACCTCACCACTGTCTCGCTGTCCTCATACATGTCCTGCAACACCCTCACATACTTCTCTGCCACTACTGATTTCCTCATACAGTACCACAGTTCCTGTCTTGGCAGCCTATCATATGCTTTCTGTAGATACACAAAGACACAGTGCAACTGTGTCTTCCCCAACTCATTTGTAAGAGGCAACACAAATTTCAGTTTTTATGTATTTCTCATTATTAACAAACTTAGCAAAACAAAAACCTGTAACTAACTGCTATAATGACATTCAACCGAAACTTAACAGAAAAAACTTTTCACAAGATTGTTCAGCATTTATAAATCAAAAGGTACGAAATACTCCAAGGAGCCCATTAATTCTGAAAACGAAGTCGTTTTTGTCTAAATAAATGTAAAAACGGGCCATTTGCTGCCCCCATGTGGATGTAGACAGAGGATGCAGTACAGTCATGGATGTATGGAAGGCAGTCACGTATCACTGGGGCAGTACAGTGCAGTTTACTCCCTAAATACTTGCAGCGCGTCATTTATTTACCATGACGCAGGACTGCTGGGGGCTCCTCCTGAATACATGTAGGGAATGGAGAGCCTCTCCTTGTAGGGAAATGCTTGGCATTTTTAAAAAACCTTTTTTAATGAGAACCCGTACTTAAGGCGAAGGAAAGGCGCTGAGACTAGGCTGGAGGGGCGTGGAGCCGCGTGGACAGAGACCAGAGGTGGATAGGCGCGCATGAAGACGGATGGATGCGTGGTCTTTGGAGTGCAAGTGCACTACCTGTAGAGTGGTGTTAAACGCAGAAATGCACTCATACACTACAGTTGTATTTCATTTTAAAGTTAGCGCTCCAGAGGCACTGCACTGTTAACATGCCCCGTCAGTCTGCTTATTATTATCAGGCTAATAGACCTGCCACATAAAAACGGACTCCCGGTCTGTTCCCTGTAACAGCTCACACCTGGTAGGTCTTACAAACTGTGCCTGCAGCACCTCCACACGACAGCAGGCATTCCTTCACAGTGAGTTCCTGGTTTGGACAAACGGAGCATATGCCAACTTTTCTTCACTTGAAAGCTGAAAGAGATGACGCCGGCTAAAAGAAGAAAACGGCTTTGTGGATACACAAATCAAACCTATCCACCTGATATACTATAAACTGTGAAAACACTCTATTAATGATTAATGACACCGATGAGCCGCATACTTCCGGCTTGAGAGGCGTTAACGGTTGAACATGAAATTAAACTTATAAACAATGACCCGCTGCACCCCTGGGGTTTCACTTCACCCCTGAGGGCTTTTATTCCCCAAACACGACTTAAAGCAGACCTCTGCGTGTAGTCTAAGTGTGACTGTGAGACCCCGTCATTTCAATGTGACCTGTATCCGCCATGCCCTTATGATAGAACTGCACGGCTCCAATATCTCCAGACCGGAGCGCACGCGTGGAGCGCGCACTGCCTATCAGAGGAACGACACTCTCGCCGTCCGGTATAAAGTCACTTTGAGCTCGAGCCAGCAACTGCGACAAAGGTACCGTTTACCTGCATGTCCTTACACTCTAAACCATTGCTGTTTTTTTTTCATACGCAGACCTTCCGCATGATATGTATATTTTTTTCCCCATTCTATACATTGTGTGTCTAGTCATCAAAAACATCGCGGAAGCCGCGTGTTAAAATGACAGCACTAATTTGAGTATCGATGGTTGATGTCTTTAATCGGTTTTCAAGGACATTCTTAAAGAAACTAATCACCTTTGAACGGTCAAATAAGAAAATTACCTGTTTGTACGAAAAAGAAAGAGAAACTGGGCTCTATGCGAAGGAAATGCTTGTATGGCCTGGTAACAGAGGCTATTGATAACTGCCAATACCGGCCAATAAGGCGCATTTTACCTATATGGTTTTCGCACTTTGGGTTAAATTCTTAGGGTTTTTGGTAGGTAGTCGACTTAATCTATAGTCCTATGTCAGCTGTGTGAAAAGAGTATTTGATGAAAGCGCCGCATTTCTAGAAACCTCCTTCAGGTGCCGCAGACAGCACCCTCATATTTGTCCAAATATGAAATATAAACACGTCAAATCCTTCCTGCCGGTCACTGCGCGTATTCAATCTGCAGGGGTTATCCGCACAACAAGGCTGCTACTGAGTGCACTTGTATCGACCTAATTGTGTCTGACTCACAAACTAATGAGCGTTTGTTTGAAACGATCACTGGTAACAGTAAACAGAAACGGCCCTTTCTTTTGCGTCCATTGATTACGTTCTTCTTCCAGAGGTGAAAATGGCTGAGGACATTAAAGCCAAACTCGAGAAGTACCGCACTGCTCCCTTTGACGCCAGATTCCCCAACCAGAACCAGACCAGGAACTGCTGGTCCAACTATGTGGGTAAGACTACATGTCAAGGTCAAAGAGGTGTCTGTTGTTTCCTCCAAATGTGGATAAGTGACCAGTGTAACTACCAGTTAAACCAAGGCATGGTGTGCTTGTCTTGATGATAAGGCTACTACAGTTCACCTAATGACCCCTGACCTCTGAACAGAAGATAGTCCAGTCAGATTTCTTGCTGGAGCCACCAGCAGGTTATTTTTGATATTAATCATTGTTGTTTCTCTTTTTATAGACTACCACCGCTGCCAGAAAGCTTTGGATGCTAAAGGATTAGACACCCAGCCTTGCGATTGGTACAGGAGGGTCTACAAATCACTCTGCCCCATTTCCTGGGTAAATATGAAGTATGAAATCCCCCCCCCCCAAAGAGAAAAGCCACTTTGCCAAAAAAGAGCAAGCTGAAGAGTATTGGTAATATCTACATGGTACTCTCGTTAGTGGGAAGAGTTTGTTTAGCAGGGGTCAAACAACTTTATCGTTCCTCACATTCCTCTGAGTCCCTGCTCAGTCCAGACAATCAAAACATGGAAACATGGAAAACAGAGATTGGAGAGTTTCCTCTAATTATACAGCTGACTACAAATACATCAACATACAACATATTGAGTTATTTTATCAGCCAAAGCTCTTCCACTCTTTAAACTTTGTTTAACATCAGAAGTCATTACCACCTCTCCAAATTGGAATGCTTTCTTGGGTTTCCTGTGGTATATCGTATCTTAAAACAGAAAATCAACAAAGCATTGCACTAAGGAAAAAACCCTTGGTTGCTGAAGGTGTATTGCCTTTAAAAGTGGACCTACACTGACATCACTAATAATAAAAAACAAAAATATAGTTTGAGGGTTGACACCCTTTTCCTCGGCATGCTGGCACAGTTAATAAATTAACTAAGACGTAGTATTTATGTCTCACAGAATGTTTTTTTTTCTTTCTGAAATTTGTTCCTTTAGATCCAGAAATGGGATGAGCAGAGAGAAGAAGGGACGTTTGCAGGAAAAATCTGAGCCTTCCATATCAAACGCTGATGGTCTGCAGAGATGTATTCAGCTAAATGTTTGTACAAGTGGTATAAAACTAGCGGGCTGTCACCGCCTTTCCACTAACGCTCTGTCCTGAGAGCACACCGAAACTGAATGGTCATTCCTTACTGATACCATGAAATGTACAGCAGATTCTGCATTAAAATATCTCAGGATATATTTATGGAACTCACTTGTCCTGCATTATTTTGTCTTTTTATGGCATGCTGTTCATCCCACTAGAGGCTATTATTAGACTTTTTTTTCTTTTCGTTGGCTTAATTCAGATGTGTGTGAGAACATGTCAGGACAGGCAAGTCTGAAGATACAGATCAGAACAGCAAAACCCAAGTGGCCTGCTTCTACTTTCATGCTGATCAATCCAGACACTCCACAAAAACAAAAAACAAAGCAAAACAACAACAAAAAAAAACTACACAACATAAGGTTGATATTTTTCAGAAAACTGAAGGTTAATGTTTTTTTTTTGTTTTTTTTGTTTTTTACATTTTATTCATTCCAATAAACCTACTTCAAATATACATATTTAATCAAGATTAGAAAAATAAATATTTCAAAACACTAAATGTCGCAGCTACAATAATAGCCACCACCCCACAGAGCAGAATGGAGATACAGAGTAATGAGTATTATTGCTGCTGGACATAATGAAATTAAATACATAAAACTGCATTTCATATACAATTACTCCCAGCTGTAAGGAGTACAGAATAGTTTATACTGGGGCTCAATGACGCAGTAAAAACTCCTCCAAAAACACAATTATCTAATGCTGAGGAGACGTTCCCATGCAACAAATTAGTATAGTGAATACTGAATGAAAAAGAGTACAACACAGACTACCAAGTATTATAGTGAAGATGGAATCATATTTATCCATTTTTAAATAACCACTCTTCTCAATTTGAGGTAAGGTTATAATATTTGCATATTAGAAGTTGCCTGTTATCTTTTCAAATTCTAAAGTGGAAAATTGTTCCTATTTTCAACCAAATTATTAAGACTGCTCAGGAAATGTTTGCCTCCAAAAAAAAAAATGAAATAAAAATATACCACATGTGCATAGCAACTTCAATGAAGGTCACTTGGATTGCAAACAAGCTTTTTCTACCTGACGCTAAGCAGAAAATTAAACTGACCCAATTATGTGAAGCCAAATAGATATTTGCTAACACAATGTGAAGCTTTGTACAGCTTCAGTTCTCAATATTTCTGTACTTGAGTTATCACAGCCATTAATACGACTCTTCCAAAGGTAAAAAGCACTCTCTGAAAGCACTTCCCCAAGTAAAACCATTAATTTTTTTTTATATATTATCCAAGAGATATAAATATTAATAGATATAAATTAGTGGCTGCATAGCATTAGGTTTGGTTGGTGCACTGGTGGGAGCATTTTCATACCCATTAGGCCAAGAGCTAATCGTCTAGGCTCATCAGTAAATAATATTGAATAACTAACGTAGCATCCTGATGTGACAGTGTATTCATGTGGCCCTGGAGCTTTCTTTTTTGAGTATGTACACGCCACAAGCAGCATTGGGATATGCAGCACGAGAGTCACAAGTAGCAGCCACAGATATAGTGTTGGTACTAGGCACAATAATATGGCTGATAAAATGCAGCCTTGCAAGTTTTCTCCTGGCACTGAGGGAGGGACAACTATACAGTACGTGTTCAGGATAATGTATATCTGTGGGCTCGTTTTCACAGCAAAGGAATGGGGAGTAATCCAACCATAAAGTGGAATCCTGTGTGTGTATATAATCTCCGTCCTCTTTAGTGTGGACCAGGTGAGATGTTGTCACGACGCCACTGGGAATCATGGCTGAGTGGCTGCTTTGGGACTTGGTGTAAAGGAGGTTTTCAAAAGTCACCCACCAAAAAGTGGAATAAAAGAGTCAGCCACGGGTCCTTCCCTTCAGTTCTCCTCTTACTGTATAAACACTGAATCCACGTCAGTCAGTACCTCCTCTTTCCATGTTTGCCACCATCAGTCATGCAGGTTTTAGGCCGTAGAGCTAAATTGAGTGAGAACAAACAAGTGTTTACACAGACATTTTAAAATGAATGAATGCATGCACCTAAACGTGCTCCAGCTGTTTCTCTGAATCACCTGGGTCTGCCGTCTGCTTCTTTTTATTGTGATGAACTATCTGATTCTCGTTGGTCATCTTCACATCCTGATCCTCCACGTAATTACTGTAACACAACACAAGAAAAGGAAGACACAGCAGATGCATTTATATAAAACTGCCGTGCCAGTGAGAAACTGAAAAAGACAATAAAACACAAAATGGAGGGTTGCTCAAAAGCTCAAAGTCAGGGAGAGGAGGGACTTAGGGATCACAAGTCAAGCGCGTGGTAAGGAGGATGTGGGATGGTTTGTGGGACATTTGAGGGCACAGGAGGAATCTTCAGTACAGGGACTGACCACAGGGAGGCACCAGCACTGGGTTTTCACAATTGTGTTACTCACTGTTGGTGGTGTCTGCTGCCACGGGGGCTGAAGTGGAGAAGAGTACAATTCTTTTCAAAACTACTGAGTTACCAGGGCAGTGAGGTTAATCTAACCCACTTTGTCACTCAATCTGTTTGTTCGACTGTCAGTAACTCAACAGGGGTCTCGACAAAATTCAGTTCAATGGATTCCTGTCAAAAACCATTTACTTTATAGATTATAGGGTGTCATTTTAGTTCATGGGCCACGTACAGCTCAATCTAACCTCTAGAGGGCTCTGCCACAAAAAACAGACTTCAAAATATCCTACAAAAAGTACATTTACATTACTTACATTTTATCCATTTATAAAAAAAGATGATGAACAGTTTAAGATGTCTTAAGAAAAGTAAGTGGAATTTTAACAATAAATCTCAGTATCAGCATGGCTCCTTGGTTTATCCATATTACTTCAGTGTGGTATGGGTAATATCTTTGTAAGAAGCTGTAAACCTGAGGATGAATTACAATAGTCCGGACAAACACTCTCAAAGATGTTTTCCATTCTTAACATCTTGCAACGTAAACTCCTTCTCTGCAAATCCAGTGGGCTGGACTGGACCCTTTTCCAGGCCCATTGTGGCTCACAGAGCATATGTTTGACACCCCTTTTATAGATAATGCAAACCCCAATGACAATCTGTATTCAGCCATGCAAGCAAGCAGCCATGAATTCATCTTAAAAAGCCTGGGTACCTGATAACAGTGTTCCTCTCTCTGTGAGTAATGTAGACATCGTCTGTGAACAGGATGGTGTGGTAGGGCACCACTGGGTCACAAGTAGGCAGGATGCCTCGTGTCACTTGGCTTACACAGTCCAAGATGCCATTATACACCAGGAGGTCATCCACCAGGAGCTATACACATAGAGAGACATGCAGCATGCAGCTTAAGATCCAAATAAATAAATAAGTGATTGCCAAACTCACAACAGACAGATAGGCTTACCCCGAACTCTTTCACTCCTCTCTGGGGTGTCTTTGAGTAGTTCCACAGCTTGATCATGGACACTGTCACTGGCTGATCAAAGATGACGTACACACGGTTCACCTGCATGGAAATAAACAGTGCACTCATGTCAGCTGCAAACTTTGATCAGTCTGTAAACTGTCTGCAGTCTCTCTCTCTCTCTCACACACACACACACACACACACACACACACACACACACTTCCTCACCAGTCCGGGCAGCACTGGGGCTAACCACATATGTCTTCCATCGTGGGTGCAGTTGACTCCATCTATTAATTTATCTGGAGTTCTCACATCACCGCTCACATTGTCCAGCACATTCACACTGTCTGGAAAAGCTGCAATGTCTGGTGGAAATAATGTTAAGGTCTGACGAGAACTGATGTTTATTAATATCCTTACAATCATACTCCTTCAACAGCTGCTAATTTACCACCAATTCACTCACTATATTCATCCTACATCTGAGTTTCATGAGAATACGCAGAGTTTGCAGTCAGAAACTTTTTCAGATATATTACAGAAACTCAAATCAAATAAACTAAGCTACATTATTTTCTGGTGTGAACCCTTTCAGTACATTAATGAAATAAACATATGTAACTAATAACACTAATTAACGCTAACTAAATAAGCATGCACCACTGCTTGAAAGACAATAAACCTTTGTGCTATCAGGGTAGGGTATAATGATCAAGCCATAGATATCCCTTAACATAAGAGGAAAACATTAACAACTTGTGACTTAAAACCTTCTATCAATCTAAAGTGGCAGATTTACACCACACATTCTTATCCAAGCAACCATCTGACCACATTAACAGTAAAAGATCACAAATTCCAGCAAGTGAGGAGAGTTCAGGTCTGTGAGATCAGACGCATGACTGAATCATGAGGAAGGATACTGTTGTCACTGAGGCTGATCTTCTCATGGTTCTGGTTGTAAAACTCAAGGCCGTTCAGACCGATGTAGTATGGGTCTCCCCAAGTTGTTAACAGCTGCAGCTGAAAGATGACTGACAGGTGAAAGTCAAGGAAAATACAACATCACGCATTTTAGATCACACATCTAATGCCCTGTATTTCTCAATTAGCTCAATATTCTACTGAGTTTCTGATGTGCTGCTTAGAAAAGTAAAAAAGAATGACAAAAGTAGTTTACCACTTTATTGGACTCACCTGCATCAATCTATTGCAATTCAACACAAACTCTTCTTCATGAAGTCTGTAATGTTCAGTTTTTGTTGACATTTCAACATGTGTACGTATTCAGTTATGTGCTGGACTAAAAATATACTGGAGATGTTTATTAACATTATCCCTGCCAACAATCAAATATTGCAGCAAACAGTTTCTGGGAAGTGTTTAATGAGTGACTGGTAAGTTCAAAACAATACTCTGGCAAGTAAAGTGTTAAACTCTCTAGAATGTGTCAATGTCTCTTAGTTTTACTTTGATCAATTTACAGGGAGTCCACTAGCTTTTACTGATAGTCCCATAAAATATTACTGTTGCTGAGACTGTCTGTCAGTAACTAGATATGCCATTTGGCTATAAGGATTTTCCATCTGAGACTCCTTCACTAAGACCTTATTATTTTATGCATCATTAACCATTATTAGACTGACTCCTTATAAAGATATAATCATCTTGTCACAGTTTTGGAACATGGTCAAAATGGGTTAAATCTTTCCATTATCTTTTTTAGGTCTGCTGTTAATCTGATAGACTTTGCCAACTGGCATCCAACTAAATGCCAGGTGGTTCTTTTGGCTGGTTTACATTCACCAGACAGAGACATGGCCCGTGACGTTAGAAAAACAGTCACTAGCCACCAGTAACAAATGATTCACATGAAACAAAGGTTTTTGCTCAGATTCATCAGAATTAACTCCGGCTGTATTCATATTATTCCACAATGCTTAAAGTTCCAGGAAGAGTGACGAAATAAGTGGTGACAGAGGTGAGCCCTGGCTGGCTCCTAGACTCAGTTTCAAAGGAGGGGGACATTGAACACTGGATGAATACAGGAGTCTGACACAGTGCCTAAATTATGTCATTTGTTACTACACCAAACTACATGGTGATGATACTGTTATGATAACCTGTCAGCCACTGGGACAGTTAAACAAGGTTGTGTAAAGAGTTTCAACTAGATCTCTCAGTGGTGTTGTCTGGTATGTGGAATGTTTTTGTGCAATATCACAATATGCTGAAATGGCAGGACATATTTCCATTTCTCCTCCAGCCTGGCATTTTCCTTCTGTAACCTCTTGGTGAGCATGTGCATGCCAGAGCTGTTACCAAAGCAACCAATGCAGATAACTTAATGTGGTCTGAACTCAGTCTGGATCTGTGCGTTTGAAAATATCCACAGAATATTTTTGAACCAATAGTGCAGACAGGAGCACTACACGCATAAGCGTGTGTCAAACCAGTGTAGAAAAAGGATACACCCACAAGGCATGATGGGAGCTTCATAGTCCATGCTGGGCTGTTCTTGTTTTTTAGAGCTTCCTCTAAATTAAAAATAAAGTTATAAATTACCAAAGGCAGTTTTCAAACTTTCCAATGAAAGAGCAGTTTATGCAAATTCATACTCTGGTCCTTACCTTTGGTAGTCTTCGTTACTCTTGTTATCAGTGGGCATCTGGAGGAAGTCAACAAAGAGGATCTCCTGGGCAAAGTCAAAGTGACAATTGCCTGGTCCTTTCCTGATCAGGAATCCCTCAGTTGGGGAGATGGCAACATCATCCAGGAACAAATGAATCAGTTTCACCTGAACCAAACATGTAAACATTTGCATTTATTTTATATTAGAGGTCTACTAGAATAAGTGTGCATGCATTAATTTTCATAAAACGTATTATTATTATTAGTAGTAGTAGTAGTATTAGTATTTCTGTCACACAGTATTTTATCTCTTGTCTCTTTAAGCCCCCCCCCCCACCTGAAAAGCCCAGTCTGCTTTGACTGAAGTAAACTTTACTCAGCATCATACCAAATGTGGTTTGATCCTGGCAGTAAAGTATCTCACCCCTCTGTAAGAGTCCTCAGGAGACTTGTTGTAGTTCCAGATACGCAGACCAGCAATGGTCTGGGCCTTGATGAAGGAAATGGTCAAGACGTGGGGCTCTCCATAGGAGAAAGGAATCAGCCACATGTGCTGGTCATCAGTGGTGATGTTGTAGCCATCAATAAGCCTAAAAGATGACAGCAGACACTAAACGCTGCACCTAACATAATGATGTAATCTCTGTCTGGATTTTGATTGTGATATTAGAGGGCATTTAGTGCCAGACATACTTATCAAGTGTGCGCAGATCGTGTCCATACTCAGGTAGGTCATTGAGGTCCCTGGGTGAAGCAGCCATCATACTGAGATCTAAAGGTATGCTCTCTCCATCCTTCCCGACAATCTCCAGCCCTGTCAGGCCCATGTAATGGGAGTCACCCCAAGTCAACACCATTTCCAGTCTAAGGCCTGACATGAAGGTAGACAGTTAGTGTGGTATCCAGAAGTATCCACAACACAAAGGGAAAAACAGAAAAGCAACCATGATATGACAGGATATGATTAATATACTCACACTTTCCTGTGTACATCCCAGGAATATGTTCTAAGTTCTCCTCAGATTGGCTCATAGTGGGGTTGAGTTGAAGTTTCAGCTAAAAGAAACCATAACAAGCATTTAAAGAATAATTGTATCACAGTGTCTTGTTGATAGTGTACCTAATTTGCCCTTTGTGACTGTCCTTACATAACAATATAGAATTGCTGTGACCATTTGGGGCCACACAATGAAAGTTATCACCATCGCAGCTTGGTATAAGGTGCCTTTGACTCTGAGTGAAACCTCTACTTGGTGCTGATGATGCCAGTACTTACAGTGAGGTCTTCCTCTCTGAAACCAGCCTGTGTAAAAGGTCTTTCCTCTCCCTCTCCATCAGCGGTGCACGGTCTCTGCAGCTCCTCCTCATACACCATGCTCTCAGGACCTTCACCTTCACTAAGGAAGGTTTCATCATAACGAGACATAGCCTCCAGTATCTCATCATCAGTGGTGAACAGGATAGTGTCCCCAAACTGGTCCAATCCTGAATGTATGAATAAAGGAAAAGTTAGTCAAAAGCAATACACAACAGTGCATAAACAGTTGTGGCGTTGTTCTGGTCGGATACCTCCAGAAAGGGTGCCAGAGGCCTTGGCAATCTCTCCCCTGAAGATGCACCTTCCATCCAGCAGCATTTCTACCTCTTTCACACCTCGGAATGAGTGGATACGTGACTTGTTGTAGTTCCACACACGGATCATAGCCACATTGTACGGAGAGCCAAAGTCCAGGAAGATGGTGTGGCTACAACCAGGGGTGAATGGAGCTAGCCAAAGATGCATATCATCCTGAGTGCGATTAATGCCATCAATCAAGTTGGTGACCACACGTGGATCCTTGCCGTATGCTGGGAGAACGTTGATGTCTGGAGGGTCAGCACGGATATGAACAGGTCGGAGAGGCTCTCCGCTAGAGCTGAACACCTCCAAGCCATTGAGACCCACATAGTGACGATCCCCCCAGGTGGACAGAATGTTGATTACCAATCTTTGGCCCTGTGGCAACACCGGGATCTCAAACTCGTCCTCCCGCTCCATGGATGGATCATCATCAGGACCTTCACACAGTGCCCCCTGAGTGGTTAAGGAGGACAGTGGGCTCCTAGGTGATGTAGAAGGGATGGCTGGGACTGTTGGCGGACCACGGCCCTGGCGCTGAAGGAACTCATCAAATATGTCACCTTCGAACCCCATGTTGGAGATGCGTCCACGCTGACACTGGTTGAACTTAGTAAGTGAGTCCCAGGACTCCATGAGGGTGTCATCCTGCTGGCTGTGCAGCTGGGCCTGAGAGTTACTCCGCCTCCTGCTAGTGTTCACCAAAGACACAGGCTCCTCTGGAGAATACACAAACATTAGACTATGAATTACTAACAAACCAAAGGAAAAGAGAGAATCCTGCAAGGACTGTAAACTGCTTTCATATTCATTGCCAGACATTAGCCATATGAAAAATATATACTAAATATCTGCTTAAAGATTTCATAAAAGAATCCCAATCAAACTGCACCAGCTTAATCTCATCAGTGAAATCAAAGAACAGGAATATAAGAGCCAGTAAGCTTTATCAGGATTTCTTTTTACTCTTGAGGCTGGAGCCGAACAAACGTCTGCCAAAGTAATCAATGACAAAAAGAACGACAATGATTAAATCACATAAAGGCCAGAAGTAAAGGGGACCAGTCAGTAAGGAGAGAGTAAAGACTCCAAAACCCATGGTGTATATCTCATTGGATTTTTAATCAGTGGATAAACCTTCCTATAAAAGACTGATCTCATGAGGTGTCTTAAACCACAAGACTCAGATAATACCCCACTGAAAGCTTATGTGGTTGAAGAACCCTTCTAGATTGACTGGTTAGTATTTCCTCTGATTCCTTGTTTGAATTACAAGTAAAGCTCTTACTAATAGATGGAGATGTACTAACCTGTGAGTACCCTGACTGGCTGATATTTCTAAGATGAAATAGAGCAAAATTTAATGCAAGGGTGGAGTAACCATATATACAGATCTTACTCTCTGTTTCAGTATCATAACACTGACAATGCTTACCGGTGTTTGTCAGTGCCATAGCTCTGAGGTGTTGTTCCTCTGTCTGCCTGGCACTGATTGCAGGGTTTCTGAATGAGCCCCTCCGTCCACTGATGGGCCTGTCTGGCTTCTGCTCCCCGAGCTCCTCCAGCAGGTCGCAGCTCAGGTCCAAAGAGTCAGCCTTCCACGGAACCCCATTTGTCGTCTTCTCCACCCCTCTGCACACACGGCCTGGGTTACATGGCAACTCTGGGAGCATGGAAGAGGATGAAGCCGATGGCTGTTTAGGCTCTGCAGAATGCTGAGGTACCAACCACCGGGGCCTCTCCCTGCTTGTCTCACAGCCCTCTGGAGCCCCTCTGCTCAGAGGCTGCAGCCACTGGGGGGCAACCCGTGAGGAAGATGGCTGGGTGGTAACTGTGTGCTCCATGAGTGCCGACTGCTCCACCTGCTGCATGAAAGAGTGGGGCTCCTCTGAGGCAGACGGGTCAAAAGAGTTCCTATGTGTGGAGGAGCGACGAGTAGAGGATGAAACACCCACAGATGGAGTGATAGGTGGTAGCGGTGTATGTGACTTCTCCTGCATGTCTACCATAGTCTGGCCTGCTGTGTCGGAATACATATTTGAACTTTGGTATCTCTGGGAGCTGCTACCCTCTCCACCCCTCCTGTCCTCATAGCGATTGGGGCTAGCCCCCCGCAGACTGTGTCCTGAAGACACAGGGCTGGAAAACACAGAGTCGGAGACCTGGCAATCCTTAAGATCAATCGTGGTGCTGTAGTCAAAGACTGGGTTGCCACAGCCCTTCTCCAGCTCACCTTCAAATACCAATGTGCTGTTAAGGTACAGCTTTATATGTCGTGCACCAATATCAAGCTCCTGGAAAGCATACAACACATTCATTTATAAGCATCTTAAATTAATAGTGATGTTTGACAGTTTCCAAAGCATTTGAGTTTAAGCACCAATTTATGCCACAAAATGACCAAATAATTACGATTTTTACATTTGAAGTCTTCACAGAATTAATGCCAAACATTTAAGTGAAGCTGCAAAACCAAATGGTGGGAACATATTTAGCATTTCATGTCTCTGTATACTGAATCATGTTCAGATTAAAATTCAAGCAAAGGATCACAAGCTGTAAACCAGTAAGCGTACCAAAAAAATAAAAAATAAATAAATTACTAGTCAAATTTCATAGAGACACACTGTTGACTAATTTAGTTCCTACATGAGCTCTAGCTAGCAGCTAATTAGTGCATCATGGATAATAAGTGCAACTGAAACCTTTTTGGATCCTCTAGGCAGTAAACCACTATATACCCACAGAAGTCTAGAAAATATTCCATACTCCTTACCTTACAGGTTTAAGCTCTTATTCACAATCCAGTACAAATATTGCAAAATGCTTATGGCTGTAATAAACTATGAAAAGCTGGGGTCTTTGTGCCCCTTTATTAACAGCGGTAACACTGAGAGGCAGAAGCCCATGTTACACTAATCCTCTGAGGCTAATCTCTCACTGTTCCACATTTGGACAGACTGAGTGGCAGCTCAGGCAGCCACTGCTTAAAGAGGAACACACCTGTGACGTAACCACACCAATACAGTGATCTGCTATTATAATGGCAACATACAAGCATGCATAATCTATTAGCTTGCTACAGAAATCAAAAGACGTGTAACTGACTGTGTTGAACGATTGATGGAAAATGTATGGAAAACACATACATTGAGGCTTCTGTTGTAGTTCCAGATTTTAATACAAGATATTTCAAATTCTGGAGAGTGCTCTGTGTTCCTGATGATGAAGTAGAGCTGAATGGGAGGGTGGAACGGACATGTCCACATATGACGCTCTTTGGTGGTCTGTCCAACCAAGAGAAGAGAAGCAAAATAAAAAAAATACTTAGTAATAAGAAGTTAAGGATGGACAGATATGTAGTCTGAACATCACTATTGGCTGATATTGGCCTTGTTGGCTGCCACTGGCCTCTTGGCAAATACTATGGCATTTATTGATGGGAGTGGCTGATGTTTAGCTGCCGTGTCACATAAACTCTGCACTGGGTAAATGTTCAAAAACAGTGTGAAGAATAACTGAAAGAATTTAAAACAGTTACTTTGTCATAATGACAATTTATTTGTATCCCATGGCACAAAAGGGGGAATAAATTGCACAATCTGATCAGCTGTAAGCCAAATTCTTTTCTTAAAAAATTTAAGTATTGGTATCAGCCCAGACTCTCACAATTGGTGTATTCTTTTTGGAAGCAATTAAATTAATCCACAAATGTCATAAACAACCTTAAACATGTACAGCAGGCCATTTAAACCACAGTCAAGTATCAGACTACATCAGTAATTATTGAAAATTATCATTCCACTTGTACACAGGCTAACGCCAGTGTTTCAAATAATCATGTCACACTCTAAAAGTGCAACACACATTATTGTTAATTTGTGGTTTGACACTTGACTATAGTGTAAAATGCCTGCTATACATGTTTATGGTTGTTCATTTGGAAAATTGTGAATTAATTTAATAGCTGATTTAATCTGAGGTGCAGATGCCATTTAAATGGGACAGTGCAGTAGCAGAAACCCACCTTCACCTTTCCGTTGACAAGTGCCCCTAGATTTCCAGGGTAGTCAGCATTCCTGATGTCTAGGTCATGAGGTGATACGTACAACTTCTTGTTTCTGAGGCAGAAGAACTGCAACTCAGTCAGCCCAACCTGCAAAGCGTTCCCCCAGTTTGACAGTATCTCCATGGTAACATACAAAGCAGGCATGTACTCTGCTGATGACTGCCTTCTCTGCAACAGCAACACAAAACATTCACAGGTACTGGCACCAAGCAGTATCAGGATTATTCATTCTGATCTGGGAAGGTGTGTCACTAACTCACCAGCTGCTTGCTGTAGTCTGTTTTGACACTCTGAGGGATGCTGTAGCCAGGTCCAGCTTCAAGTTTCTCCAAGGCTTTCAGCAGTTTCTGTTGCTGCCTGGACAAAAGGATGACATTCTTAGCTCAGCTGCTCTGTTTATTATCCTTGACTTTCATATAAATGGTGAGCACTGTGGTAGCTAAATCAATAAATAATTGCGTGTACACTTGATATATCTTTATTTTTACATTCCAGCCAACAGGTGTACTATAAAGGGTACTATAAAACTATAAAGGGTTAGCGAGGTATGTTAAGCCTCAAGTCATTTAGCTCTCTTTTAACCTGGGTAGATCACCATAGTAACTTGTGCTGAATATATAATCTGGTCCCACAGAGGTTAAGTTCAGAGTTTCCACTTAAAATCAGTTGTAAAAGCAACATTTTCACTTATTCATTTCCTGATGATGTGCTCTAAGAGCTATACAGATTCTCTCCTGAGGGAATATGTTGCACATACGTACGCAACCCATACATCTGTAACACAAACAAACAAAGCTGTTAAGTTACAGCAGACCACACCCTCTGCATTGCATTGTCAGGAATTTTAAATGCCTTCATGAACACAGACTAAAAAGTGTGTTTGTCTTTGTTGCTTATTACAAAGAATTCAATTAAGAAAATTAATTTCACCTTAATTTGACCAAAATTTATACGGATTTCAATGCCTCCTTGATTATGGGACATCAAGTACATGCACATCATGTTTAAATGGATCATGATTTAAGTTTAAGAGCTCTAATTTGCAGCTGTCATGTTAGAAATAAACATCAACACTGAAGAAATTAAATATTAACATATACACTGTGTGATAGTAAATAATGCAGCAATAATCAGCTGCCTCTTCAGTGAGCTCCTCATCATGTGAACAGACCCCACTTCCACAGTTGTAAACTGCAGCTGGCAAAAGCAGTCCTTGCTCTGCTCTGCAGCCTCTGTGATCTTTGAGTCCAATGAACCAGTTTTCCACCTGCAGCAGGTTCAGGTTAGAGTGACCATCCAGCTTGCAGCAAATCTCCAGAACAGAGCAAGCACTACTGTCAACAGCTGCAGTCAAAGACGTCAGAGTTGGAGTACATCTGACCACGAGATGAGAGATTTTCTTGGGAGGTAGCTGAAAGGCCTTGAGGACCGTCAGAACATCAACCTGACCAGTCTGTCAGTAGGGAAACAGGAGATGGGAAGCGAGCTGGTTAGCAGTGACTTAACTAGAAAATAAGACAGAGGGGACTGTACATTACTATCCCACATCATTTACTCAGAAAGATGTATATTTTTTAATCACCTGTTTCTTTTGACAATGTCTCTGTGACTGAAGTAGGCAGCATTTGATCAATTCATTTTGTGTGGAAGAAGAGTCAAAGGACATGTTACACATCCCTTTTATGTGAGTGCACACATCAGGCCTTAACCAAAAAACCTGGGTTAACAAAGAAAGTTGATAATCACCATTGTAATACCCATTATCTATGACTGGGGTTATCGGTTCTGTCGAACTAGCTAAGAAAGCTTGGCTATGTGGAACTTGCTTCGTAGTACACCACCCAGTTATCATTCTGTTCTTGAGTGTTTGCCATTTTCTGTCACCATACCTGGGTCCCATGAGTGTGATTCTCTGCATGGCCAGAGTGACATTGTTCTCATCCTTCTCATGAGTGTTGTGGTGCATTAAACCATTTATCACTTGGTGTCCCCTGGCCTACAGGAAAAGGAAATCAAATGAAAGCGATAGAGTCAAATATACTGTACTGTGCAAAAGTCTTGAGCTGCCCCTCATTTCTTTATATTTTGCTTCCAAGGAGCCAGACTTTCATGTCATTTTTAAAGTGGTCCTGAGCAATAGTTCTCCAGGCTTTCTGAAGGTCTTTTAAAGTTTTTCTTTAAACATTGGCTGCTTTTTCACTCATTTTCAGTCCAGTACCTTACCATTTTCAGAGGATTGGTTTTTGGTTTTGGTTTTTAAGCCACTTAACACTGACCTATGAATCATTCAAGCATAAAAAAAAACACCTAACTCAAGGGATGAACCAGTGTTGTGCCTACACATAACAAACAACTTAGCAAAGAACCAATTTTAAATTGTATCTTTAGGAACTTTGTTACTAGCAGCCTGTTGCAAAAACACATAATTTGTTCCACACAACAGTGTGACAGACATAAAATAGTATTTTTGCAGCAAAAAGATCATACCCAAACAGTTATTAACTGAAAACTTGGCATATCCCAGCATGGTGTGCTGTGTGACCTTAAAAAAATCTGAGGAAACTAGACAAGTGGAGGACATCTGATTGGCAACAGCTTGATTTTTCAGCATGACAACAATCCCAAACACACTGCCAATGCAGTAAAAGCATACCCGGATAGAAAAACCACACAAAGGAATACTATCAGTCATGGATTGGCCTCCCCACAGCCCGGACCTCAACATTATTGAAGCAGTGTGGGATCATCTTGACACAGAATGAAACAAAAGGCAGCCAACATCCAAAGAAGAGCTTTGAATGTCCTTCAAGAAGCCTGGAGAACTATTCCTGAAGACTACTTAAAGGAATTACAAGAAAACTTGCCTAAGAGAGTTCAGGCTGTGTTGAAGAATAAAGGTGGTCATACCAAATATTGATTTTCAATCTTGTTAGAATTGTACAAACTCTGTTTTTGCCTTATATACTGTATTTCCACGTATGTTTGCACATGTTTCAATGCATTGCATGCATTTCCCATTTTTGTGGCAAAACAAAGAAATTAGGGGTGGCTCAAGACTTTTGCACAGTGCTGTAAGGTAAGGGACAAGGTTCACATTCAAGCCAAATCCAGAAAAATATAAGTGTATTAAAATCAAGAGTATGCAAAGTATACGGCTACAGATGAAAAAGAAGCATGATAAAAGGATCTGAGAAGTGTAGTGTGGCTTAGCCAGACCGTGTGTCGACTGAAGAGCTCTGCACTCTGCCCAGGGCTGTTTTCTCTCTGGATGGCCTGGCGTACCCTGATCGCAACCTCCTCTGGGTCTCGGTCCTCGAAGGAAGCCTTTCTGGTTGCTGACAGGGGCCTCTCCACCCGACTCCTCGGCCCTTAAGTAGGAACCACACATTTTTTCAAGCAACAATCATGCATCTATCATATACAAAGAGTTTTATTCCAAAATGGGAAATGAGCTTGTAAAACATGACTTACTCTGACCTTCCCAGCTCTCTTTTGAAGGTGGCCTATCTAATGTCTTGCTCTTCACCAGCATAGGCTTGGTGGGTATAAAAGTCTCCACACTTTCCTTCCTTTTTGCAGACAGAGAGCGCTCAATCTTACGACCTGGAAAATTAAAGGAAATTGTTTTAGATCAGGAATAGATGCTTCTTTTCATCTGCTGACAAACATCTTTATGTCAATGCTGATGAAGCAGAAAAGCAGGGGATGTAGCCACTCTTGATTCACCCTAAATCAATAACACATTTCCATATGAACCTACCTTTAGGTGAGGGTCCAAAGTCCAGTACAATGAGGTCTGCTGAGTCAAAATGGCTTTGGGAGCCGCTGGGCCGAGAGTTGTTGGAGGAGGACTTGGAGGAGGGAAGAGGCAGCCCCAGTTCATCCAGGCTCTCAGTGCTCTCATCCCTCTCGATCTGCTCCTCTACCCACTCTTCATCTGACTCCTCCCCAGCTGAGCCACGGCTGCTCCGTCGCATGCTAACCTCCAGGCTCCGACGCAAAACCTAGTTTGCAAAGGTCAGCATTTATATACTCATCCATGCACACAGTCATCACTCTGTGCACTCACAGGCACAAACATATATGCTGACAGTTTAGCCGTCCTCATGATTTGTGTAACTGAAAAGAGCCATAAACTGACACCAAGGGGAATGAACCAAATTAAGATAATTCACTACATCTAATTCATCCTTGACAAGATGACATAAGAAGTGCACACATTTTTTCCATCCACTCACCTTCACTTCCTCGAGGTTGAGAAGTACCTTCTCGCTGTGCTCCTGGTTTGCTTGGCTTCCTTGGCTCTCAGGCCTGGAGTTGAAAGAGCGTGACACCTTGCAGGTGTTCCTTGGGCAGCAGGGACTACGAGGGGAGCACGGACTGGAGCTCTGTATGAAAAATGATGATTGGATAAAGGGGAAATAGCAGAGATAGAGAGATGCTAAGTAGTACAGACAGCTGCATCTGGCACATAGTCCCTCCCCTAAAAATAAAACACCCACACAGACAAGCTTAGTAGGCATTGTTATGTCTTCACTCTACCTCCATATCTACACTTTCATAGGGCTCAAAATCATCAGAGTAGCGCTTTGTTGGGGAGATTTGCAAACTTGGTCCATCCTCTGTCCGAATTTTAACAGAATCCTGTATATATTACAAAAGAGGAAATATGAAATATGTGTAATTAAATGGGAAAATATCTGTTTTTGCTGCAAAGTGAAAATTAAAACAGATAGGATTAAGAAATTAGAAGACTGCACCTGCACCCATTCTTTCCTCTGGACTTTTCCTGGGGCAGTTTGGCTCCTCTTCCTGTGAGTCTGCTCTAGCTTACTACTATCTTCAGTTAGCTGGTGGGCGCTTCTACAGACATCTGTCGATGAGTCACAGCACAGAAAGGAGCATGAGCAACGTGCAGCAGACTATTGCCTCAGAGGAGAAGGAACACACAGTCACATACGCAGATGGTCCACAGCACAGAGAGGAAGACGAAAAAACTGCCTGCCAGCTACAACTGTCACTATCATTTATTCACTGGGACTGGGCACGGAATCCTGCCATACAAACTACAAGCTGAGGAGTGGTGGCTATTAGCTGGTTTTCCATATGGTTTATGGGTGACAGAAGCAACGACAAAAGAGTATATAGTAGATAGCACCTTTGAATTCACCTTAAATACAACTGAACATTCAAGAACAATACCTTCCCCCTGCATGACAGACGTAAAAAATTTAAGTCATATATATGAATATCTAGTTTTGAATGTAGGTTTAAATCAGTCTAAGAGCAGCAGCAGCAGCGTACCTCCTGTACGTGTAGGTTTCCACGGTGGTTGTAAGGAGACAGACTTGTGGTTGGAGCCCTTGGGTTGCTTGCTACTGGCTTCGGCATTGGCTCCATTAAGATAAATTGAAAAACCTTGCTCAAGCCGTTCCAACTCAATCTCCCTGGGGTCTTTGACTTTAAGGCGTTTTAAGATCCTGAAGAGCAAAAAACAGCCAATAACTACCTTTTGAAAACATAGCAAACTCTCTCACAGGTTTGACACGATTAATAAAGAATTTAGGACAAACAAAAGGACATCACACATTCTCAAGCTTTATGTTACTTTTACCTCCCACCTTTTAAAACACTATATGTATTGTCTCTCAAAGGAAGGAAGCAAACCAATCAGTGCTCCAATTAGGCAGTACTGAAAGTCATACAGGAGTTGTGTATTTCCTCTGTGAAATCCAATCTGTCTCTTCCCCAGCAGCCTGTGCTCACACATCACCTGTTTTTGTGCTGGAGGGCGATTAAATATTCATCCAGAGTGTCATCTACAGCAGAGGCAAGCTTCTCTCCTTGGCGTGTCTTGCTCTCCTTCAAGAACACACGCATCAGTAAACACACACACACACACACAATGAAAAGTCAGAAAGGCCTACATCAGCTGTTTGTGGACAACAAATGGTCATAATACACCTCATTCCTGCGCAGGTATTCACATTCATAAATATCGACTTTATTCTGTGCATCACCGCAATTATGCAAGCAACTTGCTCCTCCACTGAGTGTGTAATTAAAGCTTCAGTACAGGACATGTAATGTGTCATGATACAAGGGTGATAATTGGGTTTAAAAACATTTAGTCAGTGTCTGACCTAAGGTTAAATAGGTGATGTAAAAATGAAAAAAAAAAAAAAGGTTTTATTGGTAAGGGCCTTAATAAAATCTGATCATTTGTAAAGCAGCTCTGGAAACCTGAACACTGTTGAAGCCTGGTGCAGTGATTTGTGAGCAGAATCATTTTCAAATCAACTACACTCCACACTTTTTCTCAAGACAATTTTAGAGTATCTACAATATCTATTGCTAAAGGGCTCCAAACTCTCAATTTTTACATGAAGTGACATAATAATGACCATAGCAACAGATAAAAAAAAGCCCAAGCTGAGGGCGCATGCTGAAACTACTGACTCAGCATAGGCCAAGATCCCAATACTTGCATGCCTTGTCAAGTTCAGGCACTTCTTCACAAGGCAGCCCTATTATATCCTCAATGACTATTACATCCTGCAATAATGTGTGAATGGTGCATGAAGTGTAACCCTTTAAAACAAACTGAGAATACATTTCATAGATCATCACGACTGCCGTGCAACCAAGTGATGGGTGAACATACGCGGACTGTAAAACAATATGTCACTTTAAGCCAAAATCCCAAGCAACCACGGGGTTCTACAACACCGATAACATGCATTTTGTTCAGACCCTGCTGGACTGAATGGAAATGAAGTGGCCATTATTAAAAGACCAGATGTCTGCCTGCTTTACACTTAATAATGCTGACTATGGTAAAATTAAGCAGATTAAACAAAAAGTGGGTCTTGGAGAGTGCATCAGTTTGCTGCATAACACAATCATCTAAAGCTCATGCCATTTCATTTGTTTTATATATATGTATGTATAAAACATCATGCAAAACGAGCCAAGAAATCACAAAGCCCTTACTTAGTTTCTACAAGTCAACTAGGCTACAGCATCTGTCAAGGTCAGGAGCAGAAGGGAGGCAAAGAAATTTGAAGGAAGAATAGAAAATATTTGTTAGTAACAGAGTATAGAGACAGAGTGAGAGCTCAGACACTGATGTGGAAAATGGCATGCCTTTATTTCAACTGAGTTTAATGTCGTGAAAAATACTTGTGTTTACTTAAAGTGTATCGCGTAAAGTAAAATGGCAGATGATGTGAACTTAAAGCTATCATTACCTCGTTATCCATTGTGTGGCTGCAGATGATGCTGCTCACATGACCCTATCCCATATTCTGAAGAGAGGCCGATCATTCCTCCAATGTATCTCTGAAATCTGTGCTGTGTTTGTTCACCACTGCAGCGGGACACAGATGATAACCCTGAGGTTAGCCGTGACATGAAACCTAAATTACCTTGAGCGCAGTTCGCTGAAAATGTCGCCACACCCGCTGGGCGATTCAGCTGAACAAATACTCAATATTCACTGTTTTGCTAACGTTAGCCCTCGGTAATTTAACCAGGGTTTGGTAAAAACTCGTTTTAAACCAGCTCAGCATACTGTTATCATCCCAACTCGTGGAAGGAGTTGGCACGTGCGGCATCGTTGCCTTTGTAATTTCTATACCATTAACAGCTAACAAGCTAGCCATTGTTGACTATGTCAACGTTAGAGGAAAGATAACGCGTTCTGCCAATTTCCAAACCCACTGCAGTTGTATCGCATAAATTAACTAGTAGGTTCAGTGGCAGAGGCAGCGTTAGCAAGCAGCCCATAGCTCAGTTAAAGCAGCACTGACGTTAATAACAAAACTAAAAAGGCTAGCGAGTTAGCCTGTAAGTACTTTACATTAAAAGACAAAATAAAACCGCGTATTGCTTTCAGAAGCTCGGAAACGCTTTACTCTGGTTCTGATATATACAAGAAAAATACTTACAGTCGACGTAAAAGGGCACTTTGAAAGCCATTATCTTTGAAATTCACGAGCTTTTTCTGTTTTCTCTCATGTGTCCAGTGTTGTGTTGGTTGGTAACCAGGATAGCTGTCCACCAATGGCGAGAGCCGCATCAGACAGAGACACGCCCCCACCGGTCCGCTCTCTGCCTCCTGCTCCGACAAGCCTTGTACTGCCAAACCACACTCCATCAGACAGAAGTATTTAAGCAATGCATATGACACTAACAGCGTATAAGATCCTTGATGTAAAATGACACAAATTTTCAAGGTCAAAAATTCAACACTGTTTTTATTTATTATAAATCAATACATTTTATATAAAAAAAGGACAAGGAGGGGGAGGGCGTCTGAAATAAAACCATTGTAGATGTAAACCAGACAGATCAGGTTATGGTCATCCTCTTACACTGAACCCCCATTGCAGACTCTTGATTAACCAGTATGTCTAATTAATACTCACTCATGGCAAAAAAAGAAAACAAAAAACCCTAAGCTATAGGTAAGATTAATCAACATTTTGGAAAAGGTTTCAAATGTTAACAATGTGGTTGACATCAATCTCTTTGTAAAGCGTTCCCAAGTATAGCAACTTAGCATGCCATAGGTTTTTGTGCAATTCATTACAACCATCACCAGCAGCAATCAACTTTATTTGTGAAGTGCACACACATATATTTTTTTTAATATAGCAGTTCAAGGATGTGAAGATCCAAACTCCCAAAAGTAAACAATATACGATAAGCTTCATGTTGCGCCCAGTGTAATGGTCGTGAATATAATGCAAGTTTAGGCATCTTCTGTCCAGAAATGACCAAGACCTAGGTTTAGTCAATTTGTTGAGATACAGATTTCCTCAGATAAGAAAAGGCAGCATCATTGTGTTGTATATGACATTACTGCTTCTTGAAAAAAGGTGGACATCAAAATGGTAGAGGTCAAAAGGGAGCACAGCAGCGGCTTACCCAAGCTAAGCTGCTCACTGCATAAGCACTCAAAAACACTCAACACAGAAGAGAGGGGTGGGTCTGTGACCATGGAAAGCAACTTGGATTTAAAATTAATATTGAAACTTTGATAAATTAAATATACAAATGTAACTGTCATTTGTATCTTCTTTCTTTTTTTTTTTAATGAAATGCCCTTGTTACAGAATTGTAATCCATTACTGTTAGTTGTGTAACTGCAGGCAAACAGTTGTGAAGGCAACATAAGTGGAACCAATTCAATCTCACAGCACTGCAAGATAAAAACATACAATGCAACTATATCAATCCAATCAAGACAGTATCACTGACCCCTACCCTTATGTTTAATGTTGTGTTTGGTATTAAGAGATTATTTTTAGACAGGCTGCCCAAATTTCCCTTCATCTTTATTATTAACCATTTCCTTGTACAATACAAGAGGTATTAACAGGTCTAAATCCATTTTCTGTAATTGTGGGGGAACCTTATGGCTTTTTGGTGTCTGATTTTAAAACCAAGCTTATAAAGAACAAATTCTGATGGGTTATGGTAGGTAGGTATAGATTAAAATGGACCACATGTCCAATTATTAAAAACACATACGGGAGGAGAGAAGAGTAAAACAATAACTTAAATAGAAGTGTGAAAAACACAAAAGTTCTTGGAGCCCTTTGAAAAACCAAAAAAACAAGGTTGAAAAGCAGATATCCCACCCCAACAGAAAAGGAGAGCAAAATGAACAGCTGTAATGGTAATACTAATATTCATCCATTGATTCACAGATGTACAGTCCACTAATATAGGTTCTATCCTTCCCTCCTTTACAAATATTATTATTTTTTTTTGTTTCCTGGTCAGTGGCCCCCCCATGTCTGTGAGCCGCGGCTTCCCTCTGTTTCAAGTCTATCTGTGGTGGGAGAGCAGTCCGTCTCAGTACACCTCCCCTCTTCCTCCTTTGCCATCAGTGCCCGTTCCTCCTCTTTTTTCCTGCTCTCCAGCTCCCACTCTACAAACGTGTCAAAGAGGCTGGGCCATGCCTCGTCCTCGCTGTAGTTGCTCAGGTCAGGCCCAATTGCCTGGGTGAAGTTGAGGAACATGTTCCACGTGTCTCTTGAGATGCCCCGAATACCTGAGGGGTTCTCCGAAAGGAAGTCCAGCCAGCGCTCCAGGATTGGAGGTGTGTCCTGTGTGAAAACCAGACGCCACAGAGCGATGGCAATTTCGCGCTGCAGTGAGCGCTGGCCCTCCTCCGCGTCCAGACCGAACTGGAAGGTGAAGCGGTACAGGTCTTTGAAGTTCTCCTCACCCTGGGCCTCCAGCAGCATGCAGGAGAAGCGAGAACAGATGCCTTCGAGGCTGTCTGCTTGGATAGCCTTGCATCCCTCAACAAACTCCTTCCTGGTGACACAAAGAAAACAAGACTGGACATCAGAATGAAAACGGACAATTTCACTTAAGATGAGTCCCAGAATAAAGTCTTTTAGTTCTTAATGGAGCCACATGAGGAGAACCAGACTGAACTAAGACTTAAATCTGCAAAAGGTACAACAAAACACCGTGAAGACATCGGAGGCAAACAACAGGCTTTGTCTGTAACACTACAACCATCACTGGCAAAGTTCTTCACAGTTTAAGAATACATTATAAACTTTATGGAAAGAGTCATTCTTTCATTGCAACTTTGACTACCGTTATTGTCACTTTGGTGTTGAGGGCAATGACCCAGGCAGATATACTTTCTTTGACCCCTACAACAGTGCAGGCTTTTCAAAGTCAAATGTAATATAAAGAGCTTCAGTAAGCATCAGATCACAAAGAAACATGTTGCTTACCAGAGTCTGGTATTGTCCAAAGCCTCTCGATAGAAAAGTGCTGAGTTAAAAATCAGACAGGGGGGAGCACACACTAATGACCAAGCCAGCAGGCAGCTCTATTCAACTGCAGAGGATCCACTTCCTGTGTGCCCCCTAACCAACAGTGTGTAACTATGAGTGTGAGTGAGTGTATGGCTACCTTTGTGTCTTACACTCTGGGAGTGATGGCATAACAGGAAAAACCAATCCTCACCTTTAAAGAGTTAACTTGGTTGGGGGGTAAAACTAGACTAGAATTACTGGAGATAAGTTGATGGTTATTAGCCAAACAGGTAAAATTGTCATACGTTGTTATATTTTTCCTGTTCTTTATTCTTTTTTTTTTTTTTTTTAAAACTTTTTTTTTGGTTTTTGTTTTTTTTTTTTTTTTGTAAAAGGTTTTTTGG
>VUQI01050627.1:5152-16328 GCA_015106735.1 Paratilapia polleni | reverse complement strand
TTTTTTTAACATTTTAGTGAAAACGTGGAACAAAAAGCTGAGACCTGTTTGATCATGAACAAAATATGAAACAAGCAGTACAGACACAATTTCTAGGTCATTTTCCATTTATCTAGAAATTCACAGCTATTTAGTGATTTAATATGTTTTCCTTTAAGTTCTAAAAAAAACCAAAAACGAGTGAGAGTAAGCTGAAAAGCATAATCAACAGGAGGGTTGTTTAAGGTATGAATATATTTGTCTTAACAGACACTTGAAACATTAAACATTATTATGAAGCACCTGTTTGCTTCAAACAGCTTTGATGATGGTGAGAAACCAATAAAACTACAAAGACCATGTAGTAGCTGCTCTGGAGGTTGTAAATTGTGGCAAATGAGCTTCTTTAGTTGGTGGTGGCTCAACAGTCAAGGCTCTCGGTTACTAATCAGAAGTGTTCTAGCAAGCTGTGATTCTGTGCTTAATACATATGTGACAAAGTCTGCTTTTAATTATTTTAACAGTCAAATGAAGGACATTGATTCAATTTAAAGGAGCTTATTGTGATTAAAGAAGCATGTTGCCAAAGTGTCAGAATACAATTTATCCAAAAGATATGGCCAAATAACAGCAGCAATAATTTGAACATTAATATAAACATTAAGACACATCTTAATTTTATATACTTAATATGGGAGTATGCTTGTGTGTGTCTAGGTCATTCACTGTCCCTGAGGACCTGGCATGGTCATATAAACCCACCGGCCACAATGTTAGGTACACCTGTTTAACGCAAATATCTAATCAGCCAATCACATGGCAGCAACTCAGTGCATTTAAGCATGTAGACATGGTCAAGATGATCTGCTGAAGTTCAAACTGAGCATCAGAATGGAGAAGAAAGGTGATTTAAGTGACTTTGAACGTGGCATGGTTGTTGGTGCCAGATTGGCTGGTCTGAGTATTTCAGAAACTGCTGATCCACTGGGATTTTGGCTGTGCTCAGAAGTTTACATACACTGATGGGCATGAAGGTCATGGTAATTTGGGGCTTTTAATGATTTCTGTGAACTGTACTTTTTTCCAGGGTAGAAAGGCCATTCCAAAAGCTTAATGAAGCCACTTCTAAACAACTGCAGATTCCAGATCATCATTTCACGTGTCACCACTTTGCCAAGGTCTGGAAGAAGACCCAATGGTGCTCATATTTTCTTTCTTGGACTCTAATATAGTTAGAAATAATCCTTATTTATTTTGTACACAGTCCAACAAGCTCTTATAAGCCAGTTTTATTCTGATTCAATGCCCCTCACAAACAGAAGGTTTGAATAACAGGTGGTTGTGGCTTCTGTGCTCACAGCCAGAGCTGTGTCCCTGAGACTACCTTATTAGAGATATCTGCTTTCACTGACATCATACAGATCCAAAAGTAGAAAAAACTGTCTGAAGTCTAAGCTTTTGGCTCACAGGTATTACTTGAACATACACTGACCTCATTATTTGAAAATTTGTCTATGTTTAATATGAGCATCCATTTTAACAGTATGTATATGACAGAAAATAAGTAAAAGAATATTCATACCATTTTAATTGTTTTTATTCTTTCTGTGGAGCACTTTTAACTGTTAAGAAACGTGCTACACAAATAAAATTTCTTCTTCTTTTTCTTCTTCTTATTATAGGGATATTTAAAGAACCACAGTCTTATATTCAGTACTATCTGGTCCTCCACCAATCCGGGGGTTAGAGATTTGATTCTTGGTTCCTCCGGTCTGCATGTTGAAGTGTCCTTGGGCAAGATACTAAATCCCAAAAATTGCCCCTAAATGTCATCAGTATGTGAGTATGGGTGTGTGTGTTGTAGTAATGTATGAACACAATAAAAAGCTCTGTATGAATGTGTGCATGAATGGATTAACATGGCTTGCAACACTACAAGCACTTTGAGTGGTCCATTAGAAAAGCACTATACAAATGCAGCCCATACACAAGTGAATGTCACAAATTTGTCATCATGTTTCTGTATTCATTAATTGGTATTTTTATTCAAACTCAGTGGACACAGACCCAATTTCTGCTGTAACAAAATAACACAGAATGCTATGGAAGATCAGTTTTCTTTGATATTTTTTTCATCTACCTCAGTTCCCCCATAATAATGGGGAAAGAGCAGCTGGGGTCGTGCATTGCTTTCAGTTCCATTTAGGGATCACTCAGATATTGATTATAGTGACAGTGACCTGCAGGTGGGGTCAGCGATCCATGTCTAGTATGACTCATGCTATTGTTGACTGAATACTGAGAAATTTTCCAGTACAGACTACTAAGCATTCACTCATACTGCCAATGATTACAAATGTTCTACTCTTTTTAAAAGTTCACTTGTTTTGATCACTGGACACATCTCATTTCCAACAATAAATTGCATTTTTCATGTGGCATTCACTGATAGCAAGTAGTGGCTCTTGTGTTATGCACTGTGACACAGTATGTAAACACACCGAACAAACAATGAATGTTGATGAAATGGTTTCCACCTAAAAGACACGATTTAAGTTAATAATCCAAGAAGGCCAATTAACTTTACAGCTAATTATCAACACTTTATCAACAAGAGAAAGCTGTTCATCTAATTTAAAAGTGAAAATATTTCAGTGTTAATATGGGCTAGATAAGTTGCATGACTGACAGGCCACTTCAGTGACTTCAGTACATTTCAGTGAGCTGGCTACAACCCAAAAGTACTTGAAAAGCCCTCTGTAGCCGGTCTATTCTATGGGGACGAGAGTACATTTTTATGTTCTGCCCCACTTTCCTGGAGGAAGTGAAAAAAAAAAAAATCAAAAATGTAGATCAGCAAACATGCCATCTGGTAATCTCAGTGGGGCATGCACTTACAGTTCAGTATTGTTCTCTAGTGATATAGTGTTGTATGACGTTGAGCAGTAACATACTTTATCAGGTCCTTTTAATTCAAACTCTGGACTGGGTCACCTTGACTGGCAATGGCTATTCTCTTTTAAGACAGTTGGAGGTCATTTTGTTTATCCTCTAGTGCCACATTAGCCTGCATGCAGCCACAGGATGGAGCCCAGTGAACACCAAATTAAGGGAAGTGTGCCAGTGCTTTTGGGTGATGTCAGTGGAACGACTGACACACAAGGGTACGACCTCAGGCTGTGGTGTTGGTGTTTTTAGAAGTGAACAGAGTCCTTGTAGGATGAAATAGCTTTGGTTCAAACGTGGAGGTATGTAGTCCTGTCCTCAAACTGCTGGGAACAGAGAAAGAGTGGGTTTCAGTCACAGTCAGAGACCTACAGGGATGCTATGGGACCTAGATTGTGACGCACACAGAAAATAAGGTTTGTAAAGGAAACCTCAAGGGAGATCGCCTGTAAAGCAATCTCCCGAATAATGGGGGTCAGGCGAGGACACAGCGGGAAGATGAGCCTGTAACAACATCACAATTAACTAAACAAGGCCCTCTACAAAAGGTAAACCAATAAAGCAGTGTGGGCGTTGACTCAGTTCTGCCTAAAAAAACTGTGACTGTGTGGCTGTGTGATCTTTTAACCTCATTAGATAAAATAGTCCATGAATCCATGAGAAAGGCAGCACTTAGATGACTCTCCCTTTAACAGTCAAATGTAACAGAGCAGACACTGTGCAAACTGAGATTAAACTCCGCTCGGAAAGTGCTGAAATGGATCTTTTTATCCACCAGGGGTCAGCCACACTTAATGTTGAAGTCTTGTGTAGTTCAGTGAGTTCACCTCCTCAGAAACATGACCTAACTTTACCAAAGTGAGTGGACCACAGACAAGGTACAAGAAGCAAAACTGTTCAGGTGACACAAACTTGGTGCTCTGTATAAAAGGCCCTTTTGTTTATGAGTAAATGCAATCCCCCACTGACTCAAAAAATAAAACCTTCATTACCACTTTAGACTGAAATAAGACTGATGCGTTTGGTTAAAATGTGAGATTCTCTTTCTGGAGACTGTATTACCTCAGTGACAAAAGCCTGTCCTAAGTATAACTGACCATCGATGGAACAGCAGTGGCAGCAGCAGACATCACTTTATGTATTAATATATACCATTCATGTTCAACAATGACTCCTTTCCTTTGCAGAATAATTCTCACAATATTGTCTAAAATCATTTGCATGTCCACAGATTTAATTTAGCTTTATAACATCATTTTAGCTATGCTAGCAACATGGCTGTGGGGAAGTAACAATTGCTGTTGTCCACAGTCAGCCACTTTGGTCCTTAATGAAATATCTCAAAAATATCTCAAAAAAATCTCAAAAAAATCTCAAAAATATTGGACTATTTGACTGATCATCATGTCATTTTTTTTCATGGCCTCTAGAGATGGAATTGCAACAACTTTAATGATCCCATGTAGCACCAGTTTTAATTTGCACCATAAATTTCTGAAAAACTAACAATACTGTTATTCTCATCAGCTGCACTAATTTGTAATGAATGCAAATGTTAACATGCTAACATGTCAAACCAAGTCACCATCTAAACACTGTTCAGACAATGTTATCATATTAATTTAAACATTAAGCTCAAGCCAATGTACTCTAGGCTCCTGTAGTGTCTTATAATAGCATGTCATAACCCCTCTCAATCCCTGCTTGGTACATTTAACCCATAACCAACATCATTTTGTATATAAAACATAATTTAAAAAAATGTCTCAACTCATACACAGTCATGTAAAGAAAATACTCCTTTTTTCAGTTCTAATGTTTTATATACCAGGACACAACAAAAAAATCACCTGGTCCTTACCAGGTCCTAAAATTATTTAAATACAGCCTGAGATGAACAATAACACATTACATATTACCCTTTGTCATTATTTATTTAACAAAAACTAAGCCAAAATGCAGTGTGTGAAAAACTAAGTACACCCCATGATTCAGTAGCTTGTAGAACCACCTTTAGCAGCAATAATGAAATAATTGTTTTCTGTATGACTTTATCAGTCTCTCACGTCATTGTGGAGGAATTTTCGCCCACTGTACTTAAGGTTTGTGGGCATTTGTTTATGCACAGTTCTATTAAGTTCCCACCACAGCATTTCAGTCAGGTTGAGGTCTGGACTTTGACTATTGGACCATTACAACACCTTGATTCTTTTCTTTTTCAGTCATTCTGTTGTAGATTTGCTGCTGTGCTTCGGATCATTGTCCTATCTCATGGCCCGATTTTGGCCAAGCTTTAGCTGTCGGACAGACGGCCTCACATTTGACTCTAGAATACTTTGGTATACAGTGGAGTTCATGGTCGACTAAATGACTGCAAGGTGCCCAGGTCCTGTGGCTGTAAAACAAGCCCAAATCATCACCCCTCCACCACCGTGCTTGATAGTTGGTATGAGGTGTTTGTGCTGATATGTTGTGTTTGGTTTTCTCCAAATGTGGTGCTGTCATTATGGTCAAATATCTCCATTTTGGTCTCATCTGTTCAAAGGACATTGGTCCAGAAGTCTTGTGGTTTGTTCAAATGCTACTTTGCAAACTTAACCCATGCTGCCATGTTCTTTTTAGAGAGAGGAGGCTTTGTCCTGGCAACTCTTCTAAACTAGCCATACTTGTTAAGTCTTCTTCTAATTGTACTGTCATGAATTTTGACATTTAACATGCTAACTGAGGATTGCAGAGTCTGAGATGTAGCTCTTGGGTTTTTTGCAGTTTCTCTAAGCATTGCATACTCTGATCTTGGGGTGAATTTGCTGGTACGTCCACTCCTGGGAAGACTGGCAACTGCTTGAATGTTTTCCACTTGTTGAAAACATTCAATTTTATCATATCTTGGTCACTGTAGAATGATGGACTTCAAATAGTTTGGAAATGGCCTTATAAGCAGCAACAATTGCTTCTTTAAGATCACTGATCACTCCTTGGCATTGTGTTAACACATACCTGAATGCTCCACACCAGCAAACTGACAAAACCTCTGCTTTTATAGAGGTGCTCACATTTGCTGATGATCAGTTAATCAAGTGCATTTGATTAGCAGCACCTGGCTGCTACTTACCCTCTTAATCCCTATGGATTCCTATGCATTTTGGCTTGATTTTTGTTAAATAAATAATGACATAGTGTAATATGTCAAATGTTGTTATTCATCTGAGGTTGTATTTACCTAATTTTAAGACCCGCAAAGATATAATTTTTTTTCATTATGTCCTCTATGTAAAACCTTAGACTTGAAATAGGGTATACTTTTTTTCACGACTGTACATTTGTAAAAAGACAAACTGGCTATGCTAGTCAATGCTCTGAGATTAATTTTACAATCAGGTAGATTATTTAGGACATCTTTCACCCCTAAACTGTATATTCATTCTTCTGTATTTGTTATGTTCTTATATAAGTTATTCCTTACCGCTGCAATGACCTAATTTTCCCATGGGGATCCTTAAAGTTTCATTTTATCTAATGAGGAGAGTTTATGTAGATATACAGTTTGTTTTAAGTATTATTAATGGTGCTGAGAACTTAAATTTACTCTCTGGGGCAATTTCTCTCCTTTCTCAATAGTTACTTAAGACAATCAATAAACATTCGATAAAGGGCTGCAACTGCACCAGCTTGCCTTTATAGCTTTTATATCAGACATTAAAAAGGGAAGTAATATGCTTATCTACAGAAAGACCTGTTGTTTGAATGTAAACCATAAGCAAGGGAATGAAAGTGGTAATACCATATAGTCTCTATAGACTGACTGTCTGTAAAAATGTGAGTTCAGAAATAAACATTATAATCGACATTTCATTATTCCATTTATAAGGACACATCCAACATAAAAATCTCAAAGCTGTTGTATGACCCATTTTAGCAGTGATGCCACACACTAAAAAGTGGAACATAGGGAAAAAATGTGCTTCTTATCAGAGGTTGTCTGGTGTAAATATAGATATTTAGAGATTCACCTGAGAACAGTGTCATTGCTTCAGTACCAGAAGAATACATCAGCTCCAGAAAGAGGCAAGTGATCCATCATAGAACCCCTTTCAGCCCTTCATTCTCCGTGCATTATTTAGGGGCTTCAGTGAGACCCTGGGGGAAATATGGTGCAAAAAACAGTGGAAGCAGGAAAAAGGGAAATGATAGGGTAAAGAATAATGCAGGAGCTGGATATCTAATGTTGTACTTAAGGGCCTACGATAAAGGTAATTAGATGCTTGTAAATGGGGAAATCCATCTCCTCGTCTTACTTGGTTAACCTGCCTTGATGCTTTGGTGCAGATCACATTATCTGCTGTCCTGACAACACTTGAACCATCATTAAATAAATATCAAGCTTGTTTTCACTTTACAATGTAGTCAAAACACACAAGATAAGGTAGATTCAGTTGTGCTACTTTAATGGCAGGTCATCTCTTTCAAAGTTTATAAAAACTACACTACTGAGCTTAGCATGCCGACTTACTGAAAGCTATTTAATTGGATTCTTTTAAATAATGTTTCAACATTTGCTACACAACTGCAACTGTATTTATCACTTTTCATGCTGTCTGGTGCAAAAAGCAGATCTGCAGATGCCTGATGGACATCTGACATTCTAAGTAATTTTTAGCTCTTGATTTGATTGATGCCCCACCAGAGCCATATTAAATTTTAAAAGGCAGTGGACTCAAACATGTTGTTTTTCTCAAATTATTTCTATTATACACTCACTGGCCACTTTGTTAGGTACATCTGGTCAACTGCACATTAACGCAAATATCGTATCAGCTGAACACATGGCAGCAACTCAGTGTATCTAAGCATGTAGACAAGGTGAAGACAACATGCTGAAGTTCAAACCGAGCATCAGAACGCGGAAGAAAGGTGATTTAAGTGACTTTGAACGTGACATGGTTGTTGGTGCCAGACGGGCTGGTCTGAGTATTTCAGAAAGTGGTCTGATAGAGAGAAAATATCCAATGAGCAGCAGTTCTCTGGGTGAAAAAGCCTTGTTGATGCCAGAGATTAGAGGAGAATGGCCAGACTGCTTCGAGCTAATAGGCTAGGAAGGCAACAGTAACTCAAATAACCACTCCTTACAACCAAGGTATGCAGAAGAGCCTCTCTGAACACACATGTCAAAGATTGAAGCAGATAGGCTACAGCAACAAAAGACCACACCAGGTGCCACTCCTGTCAGATGAGAACAGGAAACTGAGGTTACAGTTTGCACAGGCTCACCAAAATTGGCAAAACAGAAGACTGGAAAAATGTTGCCTGATCTGATGAGTCTCAATTTCTGCTGCAATATTTAGATGGTAGGGTCAGAATTTGGTGTATATAACATGAAACATGGATCCATCCTGCCTCGTATCAACAATTCAGGCTGGTGGTGGTGGTGTAATGATGTGATGATATTTTTCTAAGACTCTAACGCACCATGTCACAAAGCTCAAATCATCTCAAACTGGTTTCTTGAACATGGCAATGAGTTCTCTGTACTCAAATGACCTCCACAGTTACCAGATCTCAATCCAACAGAGCACCTTTGGGATGTGGTGGAACAGGAGATTCATATCATGGATGTGCAGCCGACAAATCTGCAGCAACTGTGTGATGCTAACATGTCAACATGGATCAAAATCTCTGAGGAATGTTTCCAGCACCTTGTTGAATCTGTGCCATTAAGAATTAAGGCAGTTTGGAAGGCAAAGCGTGTCCAACCCGGCACTAGCTGTCATGGTCTGTGGGTTTTGCTTTGGGTTATTGATAATATTGAGAGTTTTCTGTTCTGTTCTTCTTTGATTTTGAATACTGTTATTCCTAGCATTTTGAGTTTTCAGTTCTGGATATAGTTTAGTACTGTTTGTATCTGTTCCCTCAGTGTTTCCTGTCTTATCCTACTGTGCTAATTCCCCTATATTTAGTTCTTCCATGTGTCTGCATTTCTGTGCTTTGTTACTGTTCTTACTTCCTGTTGTTCCTGTTGTGGTAGTCACTTGTCTCTGGTGTTTTGTGTTTAATTTTACTTCCCCCTCCTGTCTCACTGTCTTTGATTAGCTAAACCTGGGTCTTGTTACCCTCTTGTGTCCAATTCCCTGATTACCTCTTTGTGAATAAATAGTGCTGTTTTCCCCTCAGTCTTTGTCATAGTGTCTGTTATCCTCTCTGTGTGCTCCCTGTCTGTTTTGCACTCTGTGGATTTATATTTTGGACTTTTCATCAGCTGAAATAAAGGCTTGCATTTTGTTTATCCAGTCAGTCTTTCATTTCTGCATTTGGGTCTTAATTTCCCTGCTTCGTGACACTAGCAAGATGTACCTAATAAAGTGTCTGATGAGTGTCTATTAATTCATGTGTTATATCCAGTCTTTACCAGACTGGGGTCTTCCCCTGCATAGAGGAATTTATTTGTGCCTTCATAAAGAGGTTTTAGCTAGAAATACTAACTTGTACTAAAATATTTTTTAGCCAATTTTGTTATTTGGGGTTTCGTTTCCTCAAGAATATTTGACACTTTCTTTATCAAATGGTCAGAAATTACAAGAAAATACGGACATACCTATACCCATAAATATGGTGCAGACAGGGCAACAGTTAATGGCTAAATTAAAGTAATCCCTCCAAAGTGTTATTGTATATATCCACCACATCTTATGGCTATTTTTGCATGTAATCATCATTAGCTTCCATTCAAAACATTAACAATGGAGACATTTTTGCACAGAAAAAGATCTTAGCTCTGTCACAGCATATCAAAGTATTTTAAAAAGTATCATTAGAGTCATCTTTGAGACAGTGAAAATCTTGAAGTAAACCTTCAATGAAGACCATTTATCAATGAGAGGTGTCAATCTGATATTGACTTCATGTTTTCACTTATTGTCTTGCAGACTACCACAATATGTGCAATAAAAGGATGAGATGTTCTTTCATGACTCAGTGCTTAATTGGCTTTTCATGTTGTCACAGACTTTTGTCTCATCTTCAGCTCTCTTGCTCACTCGCGTCCCACTCACCCTTTGTCTTTCTCTTGGCTTTTGTTTAGACGATACGTTTCACATTGTCTCTGCTCACTGGGTAGCTACTCTGTGATCAGAGGAGGAGGACTGAGGTGTGTGTGGGTTGACTCGAGTAGTGTAGCGAATACTGCTGGATGCCTGGAGCACGGAGAGTGCAGACGATGCTTGTTTAGGCCGTATACCTACACGCTGCGCCAAAGTTGTGTGAGGGGAACGCGAATGCGAGTCAAGGTGACGTTAGGGGTGACTGGGTGATGATTAGATGTTAAAGCAATTGGTAGATATAATCACCTCATATAATGTGGCAGAACATCTGTAACTGGATGAGCCGAGTGCACTGAGGAGCACTAGTTGCTGAGAGTCATGTTTGTGTCCATGGCTACAATACAGAGAGCAGAGCACAAACCTGAGAGTGCTTTATTTTATTTGCCAACCAGTCGTGTGCCCACAAATGTCAACCAGAGCTCTCTAGAGGTGTTTAACAATGACTGTATGTGCCAGGATCCAACTTTAGTGCTGGGTCACAGGCTGACTGTTCCTGAGTAACTTGAAGAAGCCATCAAATATTTAGCTGCCCCCCTTTTCATGATCATGGTATGTAAGCAAACATATTATCTGTGTGATTGACACACGATCTTTTGGCCCGGCACCATAACGAAAACCTAGACAGCCCTTTAGTGCAAAAGGAAAAGAGGGTCACAGAAGAGGATTAATTATCAAATTAATTCTCACAAGATTTGATCAGACCACTGGGAATGTCATGGGCACACTCTGAAGGACACAGTTTTTTGTTAATTAATCAAACTCCTGACTGAATATAATTAGTTCTGAGAGATAAATAAGAATATGAAAGACAAATCTGTTTCAGTTCTGCATGTTGCTGCTGATGTTGTTTTAGGACACCCTATCCGGAAAAATGTACCCTCATTTTGCATTCTCTGGTCCATTATACAAATCTGCTACACTCATTCAAGCTGCTTTACACAAAAGAGCCCTTATTGCAGCATAATACTTTGATAAAATTAAATTAAAGTGATTGAACACAATAATTTTAATTGTGGTAAATGCATGAAGGTGGATGGAAAACTCATTAAAGGAGGTGGATGAATAATGTAGGAGGGTGTGATGGTGTTGTGCTAGCTTAGTTTACATCTTTGCTGGATGGAGCACTGTTGTAGCTCCTCGGGGGGGGGGGGGGTCAG
>VUQI01050626.1:0-14619 GCA_015106735.1 Paratilapia polleni | reverse complement strand
CAGATACTTACTCTGGATGGCATTACTTTTGTCTCCAGTGACACTGTGAGGAATCTTGGAGTCATTTTTGACCAGGATATGTCTTTCAACGCGCACATTAAACAAATATGTAGGACTGATTTCTTGCATTTGCGTAATATCTCTAAAATTAGAGGCATCCTGTCTCAAAGTGATGCTGAAAAACTAGTTCATGCATTTATTACTTCTAGGCTGGACTATTGTAATTCATTATTATCAGGTTGTTCTAAAAGCTCCCTGAAAAGCCTTCAATTAATCCAGAATGCTGCAGCAAGAGTACTGACAGGGACTAGAAAGAGAGAGCATATTTCTCCCATATTAGC
This sequence comes from Paratilapia polleni, assembly GCA_015106735.1. NCBI lineage: Eukaryota > Metazoa > Chordata > Actinopteri > Cichliformes > Cichlidae > Paratilapia > Paratilapia polleni. The sequence continues at coordinate 14,278 of VUQI01050626.1, read as the reverse complement.
TTCTCTTCATTGGCTCCCTGTTAAATCCAGAATTGAATATAAAATCCTTCTCCTCACATACAAAGTCTTGAAAAATCAGGCCCCATCATATCTTAAAGACCTCATAGTACCATACTATCCCAATAGAGCACCTTCAGCTTTCAGGCCCCTCTCATATGGAACCAGCTCCCAGTTTGGATTCAGGAGACAGACACCCTCTCTACTTTTAAGATTAGGCTTAAAACTTTCCTTTTTAATAGAGCTTATAGTTAGGGCTGGATCAGGTGACCCTTAGTCACGCTGCAATAGGCCTAGGCTGCTGGGGGCTTCCCATAATGCACTGAGCACTTCCTCTTCTTCATTTCCTTTCACTCTCAATGTGTTTACACACCACTTGCATTTAATCATTAGTTACTATTAAACTCTGTCTCTCTCCCATAGGTGTGTCTTTTGTCCTGTCTCCCTCTGCTCTTCTGTTTCTCCTCACCCCCGACCGGTCGCAGCAGATGGCTGCCCCTCCGTGAGCCTGGTTCTGCCAGAGGTTTCTTCCTGTTAAAAGGGAGTTTTTCCTTCCCACTGTTGCCAAGTGCTTGCTCATGGGGGGTTGTCTGACTGTTGGGGTTTTCTGTCTCATATTGTAGGGTCTTTACCCTAAAATACAAAGTGCCTTGAGGCGACTGTTGTTGTGATTTGGCGCTATATAAATAAAATTGAATTGAAACATTGAATTGAATTAGGTTCCTCCATGTCAAAAGGACCCAGTTGAGATTGTTTGGGATGAATCTTGGGCGCCTCCTTTTTGAGGTTTTCTGGACATCCCAAGTGGGAAGAAACCCCAGGGTAGACCCAGAACCTGCTGGAGAAATTATATATCTCATCTGAGTTCATGTTGCTTTCCAGGTCCTCCTGGGAGAAGGACATACCCTGCTTAGCCACCACAACCTGACTTTGTATAAGTGAAAAACAATGGAGGACTGGATGGACCTGCCAAACTGTTGCATATAAATGACATGACCTCCATTTTGTCTCATGGTCTGACGAAGGCCACAAGGCCGAGATGTTAGCATGGTTGTTGACATGGCCAGAAAAAACTGGTGAAGTTGAAATTTGTCAACTTTTTCCTGAAGTTTTATGCTTTTGTGCTGCCTGTTTACCTTTGGGTACTCAACACTGGATTTACGTGATTTTGGTTTAGCACCACAGATGAGTATAATGGGGAAGTGCACAGTTTTAGTTGGTCTAACTTTATAGGTCACAGCAACTTCCTGGAGTCCTGGTGGGAGCTGGACAAGCACATGACGGTCTGCACTTAGATAGCACCTTTTAACCTTGGCTTGCTTTATAGTGTTTGACATTCACCCATTCACATTCACACACCAACTGCAGCTTTGTAAACTTCTCTTTTTGTATGAATTAAAGAAACATTGTTCATTAGTGAGCTGTAGAGGACTAAACTAAGGCGAGCTGTTTCCATTCTTTTTGCACGGCTAAGTCAGCCGGGTGTTGGTATTAGCCCCATATCGAGTGTACAGACATCTCTTTTCTAACTCTTGGCAAGAAAGTTAATGAGCTTATTTCCCCAAATGCTGAACTTTTCCTTCAATGAACCTGCAGTATATGATTTGCAGATCTGGACTGGCAGTTCATTTAGAAATGCATAGCGCCTGGAGCTAAACACACTTGGGTGTGAGATGACTTTCTTTTGGTAAAGCTGCTGCAGAAGCCTGTAAGATTCTTGCATGGTCTCTGCAGCTGAATTGATAGGACAGCAACACCCTCTGCATCTTCAACCAACTGCTTCTCCCTTCATTTACATGCAGCTAATGGTATGTGTCTCTTTTATTTGGGGATGGGGGGGATCTTATCAACTCATAGCAGATCATGGAAATATGCTCCACAGATATAAAACTGGTCCTCCTGAAGCCAGCAGAATATTGCAAAGACACTCTGGCCCTGCAGCTCTTCATTTTGATGCAAATGGGAGGCAGCCTTGCAGGTTCAAAGAGGGGGAGGGGGACCAGGGGAAACGCAACTGAGGGAATTCTTTGTGAGGCCTGACGTAAATCTCAAATGTTCTCAGGGTTGAAAACAAAACAGCATGAGTGCTTGCACCGGTCACTGTGGCCTCTTCAATAGACGCACCTTCTGCCACACAAAAGCGCCGAGGCCTTTTACGCCAAACTTCCAGAACATTCCCCCCCTCCTCATGCTGGTCACCAAATCTACACTGTTAAGAGCTGCAGCCGAGGTGAGCCCCATCCTGGAGAAGCCCGAGGTTGTGTTATTAGACTTATTCGATGGGTTGATGAAGAGAGTCGCCCTGTCAGTCGCAGAGGACTGACGCCCACTGGGAGCTCTCTGGCTGGCTCCTCTGAGTGTATGCAGCCAGTGTACATGGTGGCATGTGGCTGGGATTAGGAAATTTCACTGTGGATTAAAATCTTTCCAACGCCTCCATGGCCACTCGCTGAAAGAAAAGAGTCTGAAGTTCCTGCAGAGATCCAGTGAGCACTCTGGGCCCGTGGTCTCGCGGTGCAGGTACGTCCCAACAAACCTTTTCTATTTCTCTACAAAATGGAGGGTGTAAAGTTTGACTTACTTAAGATGTTTATAATGCTTACTGTGTTGTTTTCACTGAGGGGTTATAGGTGCTTGGAAGAAAATTGCATCTATTCAATGATCTTACACACAGCAGAAAATACAAATAAATACCTAAATACATTTGTGTATGCTACAGAAATATAAAGAATTAACAGCACTCCTCTAAAATGCTTTTAACTGTTAATAACTGGAGAAGAACAACTGTTAAAACAGTTAACAGCTATTTGTCCAGTATTTAACAAAGATAAAAGCAGTGGTGATTTTTCATCTGGGGTGAATTGCATTCCAAAAATATGTAACTTTTAAAGATATGGATCATGTTTGCCATCTAATCAGCACTTGTTATGTAACACTTGAAGTGGACCACGTGCTACATGCTGCACAATATAGACTGGTATATAACTGTCACACAGATCAATGAATACTAACAATGTATTTGTGCATGTATAGGTTGTGGATTACCCTGTTATACTCCTGTTCTAATGATAAAGTCTCTGTTGTACGCTATCACTGAGTTTTAGTTCAATTCCACCTTTCTGTCTTGCATTGACATTTGTTTACCCTTTAGGGCTTTTTAAACTGGGGGGGCTGGATTCAAGTTAAATAAGGCTGGTGCAAGTTTTACACATTTTACAAGAAGAACCAGAACCAACAATGTGTCTGTGGTCTTTTTTTTATATCTACTGAGGTAAACAGAGTTTTTCTTAGCTGAGAATGAGTCTTTGTGAGGGGACACTACAAACCTTTTATTTAAGACCATTTAATACAATAATGTCTCATACTTGAGTACATAAAACCTTGGTTAACAAAACAGGATAAAAAAAACAAAAACTAATTGTATTACAATGCTGGTGATTTTCTGGCTAAAACCTAATTTTGGGGATGCCAAATATTACTCTGTGCAAGAAAAAAGTTTGGTAAATCTTTAAAACAAAACCAAAATATATAATTTAAAAACGGCTCAGTAAGTTGCTAAAAAAGCTGGACGTTTGCTATTCTCAGTCACAGATTACCTTTAATTAGTATTTAAGGCAGTAAGGCAAGTGTATGTGTGATTAAATCAAAATTAACTGTAGTGTGCGTGTGTGTGTTCGTTGTAATGAACCGAGTGGTTAATTGATGTGTTCTTAATAGATTTATAATGATAATGGAGCTCTGTGTCACACAGGAGTAAGTAACAGGCCAGCACAGAAAATACTTGTTAATTAAAAACAATTCATTGTTTGTTTTGGTCTTTTAATTAGATTTTCTTGGTAGTTAGACATGCATGGAAACACAAATTATTAGGGTAACAGACTGACTTTTGTCCTGCTCAGTTGCGTGGATGTTAAAATGAACTTAATAAAATAAATAATAGTTAAATATATCAAATATTTTTACATTACCTGTGTAATGTTCAGCTATTTTTTTTTCTTTATTCAAACCTACAGTTAAATGATACTATAGTCACTTTCTGTCCCTAGAGGAACAGTGTACATGAATGTACCCCTTAGGGCAAATTACTGGACCTCAAGGTAACTGTATGTGCGTTTTCGTACTGTTAAAGGTACAGATTCTCACCATTTTTTCAGGATTTTATGTACAATATCTGGAGAGAGTCTATGTTTGGTCAAATACAAAAAATGGGAATTTTACTCTTAGATTTTATAGATATTCTGACTAGTTTCATTCTGTATTTGCTTTGTATATCAGCAGCATGGTGGTACAGAGGTTTGCACCATTGCCTCACACCAAGAAGGTTCTGGGTTTGAAACTAGGTTATTCTAAGTTGGCTGTAGTTGCAGATATGAGATAGATAAAGCTTTGAGTGATCAGTAAGACTAGAAAAGCACTATAAGAATAGCAATCTAACTGTATGAAAGAATGAATAATATAAAATAAGGGAGCACACTGTACCTAATTTTCTATCCTGGTTGAAAAAACCAGGGTACAAGGTACAAATCTTTTTAAGGTACACACCACAAGAACCAATAAATACAATAAGTACCCCTTGCTAAGGGTAGAACAGCATCATCTTACAGGGCACTGCCCCATGCTAGAGGTAGAATAAGTTGTTTTATTTTCTGAGTGTTTAGGTGTTGCATGATGCATAGATTGTAAAGACAAATATGTGATTTTGGCAGAATTGTTTTCACTTGACTCATATGAGCATAGCTCATACTCTCTAATATTTAACTGTTTGTTCTTTCAGCTCCAGAATGTTCCAGCTGTTCCAGGGTCACAACCAGCCAGCTGGACAACGAAGCCGCAGAACCCGCCTGGTCACCAAAGATGGGCACTGCAACATTGAGTTTGGGAACATCAAATACGGTAACCAGTTTGCGTACTTGGTGGACTTCTGGACCACTTTTGTGGAGATCCGCTGGCGTTTTGTTCTCCTCTTGTTCGTGGCTGCATTCACAGGCAGCTGGTTCGTTTTCAGCCTGCTGTGGTACTGGATTGCAAAGAGCAATGGGGACCTGGCAGGACAGAACCGCACAGATGGACACGTCCGGTGTATAGACAACGTTAACGGGCTCACAACAGCGTTCCTGTACTCATTAGAGACCCAGACCACCATTGGGTATGGAGGCAGGGCACTGACTGGGCACTGTGCTGGCACAGTGGCTCTAATTATCATCCAGTCTCTAGTCGGGGTCTTCATCAACTGTTTCATGTGTGGTATCATCCTAGCTAAGATCTCCTTACCCAAAAAAAGGGCAAAGACTGTGACCTTCAGCCATACAGCTGTCATCTGTTTGAAGAAAGGAAGTCTATGTCTCCTGATCAGAGTAGCCAACCTTCGAAAGACCTTATTAATCGGAAGCCAGATCTATGGCAAACTGTTGAGGACAACGACTACACCGGATGGAGAGACCATCATCCTGGACCAGGTGGACATTGACTTTATGGTTGATGCTGGCAAAGATAACTTGTTTTTTGTTTGCCCCTTGACCCTGTACCATGTGATTAACAGATCGAGTCCGTTCTATGAGCTTTCAGCTGACACTCTTCCTCAGCAGGACTTTGAGTTGGTGGTCTTTTTGGACGGGACAGCCGAGTCCACCAGCTCCTCCTGTCAGGTCCGAACCTCCTACATCCCACAGGAGATCCAGTGGGGTTACAGTTTCCTGCCCATCATCTCCTGCACCAAGACAGGAAAGTACCATGTGGATTTCTCAAACTTTTCCAAGAGCGTCCGGGTCACCACACCACACTGCGTCCACTGCTTTGAGAACGACATAGACCAGAGAAACCACAACAGCCACAACCAAGAAAATCACAATAACCAGCTGAAGCTGGGGATCGACAACCTGGGCTTTCAAGTTATCGACATGCACGACACTGTGGACATCACTACAATGTGAGCTGGTAGGAAAGGAACCGGTACTCTCATTGAAAAAGTGAATCAGGATGTGGGAAATAAAGTGTGAAAAATTGGCATCTGTCAGTTCCTTTGAAGAAATTTCACTCTAAGTCAGACTGCACTGGTGAAGAAATATTTGGTCACGCTGAACCCTCCAACGTCTGAATTGTTGTCACCTCTTTTCCCTTAAACAGAACAAACACTCAAAGCTGTTAAACTGTCTGAATAAAAATTCAGACACGAGTGGGAGTTGCTCACTGCAATCAAACCTCCATTGGGACTTTAAATAGGTAATGTCTGGAAGATGGATTGAAGTTTTGACGCACAGAAAATGAAAGGAGGTAAAATTGTGGATGGCACAGTGGGTACTTCTTGAGAAGATTAGGACCTGAGCCTGTTATAATGAAAAGCATGTGCCTTAAAGGCTGCAGGAGGAAATAAGAGGTAGTGCCTTTTGAGTTTGCTCATTACTCCTATTAAAAAACTATCTGTATGGTGTTTTTGTCATTTTGACAGATCTCATATGCTTGGATAATTAAGAAACTGGGATTTTAACTGTGACCAGTCTACATCTTGTAGATCATGCTGTGTAACACTGTACTCTACCTTCTCAGGGAAAGTAACATCTTTAGTTGGAATAAAAGCTTTTTCACAATTCACTGACTTATATTTGATTTTATTGCATGTTTTCAAAACTTGTTGTTCTCCACATTGAATATTTCATCAGATTAAGGTATAAACAGACCTGAAATATGCCCAGATGGTGTACTTAGTACAGATTTGACATACTTCTAGTTTATGCGTAGGACTCACGATAATGATGGTGTCACAATACACTGCAACTACCAGACTCTTTTAACACTGTATACCAGGGGTGTCAAAGCCAGTTTCACTAAAGGCAACAGCGGAAATGAGAATCGCATCAGAGGCTTTATGTATGCATTTTAGCAACAAGCTTTAATGTGACACAAAATGAATGTCCCACATGCATGAGCTGATATCAAGTGTAATAACTAACTAATAACTAATAACTGTTGCTCCAGGAACACCATTACAAACAATTCACATTGTAGTGATGTCATCGCTTTGTGACTTCAAGGAAAAAACAGGAAAAAAGTGAATGCTTAACTAATCTAACTTTAACCTCTTAACATCTACCAGGTCACCTGCCCATATATATATATATATATATATATATATATATATATATATATATATATATGCCTGTTTAGCATGTGGCTAAAACAAACCCTAACCCCTACTCTAACTCTAAATGGGTCATCAATGACTTTGTGGGTGTAGAGAGATTTAAAAATAAGTATATAACCATTTTCAAATGGGATGATTTATGCAAAATGGGTGTGTCATGTAGTGGATGTATTGTATAGTACTGTGCGTGTGCAGAAGGGACAACTCTTAGTATTTTTTAACACATATGAGAAGTTTGGGAACCGGGAATCGGACCGCCAGGGCCTTTGCCCCTGACTGCCACCCAATCCACAGTGCAAAGGAGCCTTATGCCCCCTTTTACGAGTAGTGGGCCCATAGGAGGAGCAAACTGAGGTAGTTCCGGTACCTGATCAGGGTGAGGTGTTTCATCCAACCAGGAGGAGGACCTGGGGCAGACCCAGGACATGCTAGAAAGAACACCTCAGTGTGTCCCCCCAGAACAGCTGGAGGAGGTGGCCAGCGAAAGGGAGGTCTGGGCATCTCTGTATGATAAGTCTGCCAGTTTTTGACAAAAAAACTTTCTAAGATATGTTAGCATATTCTAATCTAACTATATATTTATATCTATATATTTAGATATAGATATAAATAGATAGATAGATGTGTATATGTGTGTGTGTGTATTATTATTTCCAGAAAATATAAGCGGCAATGAGGACTCACCTTGATGACTTGGTATAAGATGTTTGTCGCATCTTCTCTTTATCCTAAATTCCCATGTGTCTTCAACAATACGTAAAGGTGCTACAAATGGCATAAAAGCTGAGACAGCTGGCCTAACCACTAGAGAGCATCAGACCACCGCTAGGATCAGTGCAATCTTATATTACAAACAATTAATTCTGCAATAAAGATGTTTTTTCCCAACTGTCCCAGTTCTGCCAGCAGTCTCTCTTTCATATTCTCAGGGATATTTGAAAAGGTTCATCCAACAAACTTTTGATGTTCACACTTTTCCCCAATGCCCCACAGTTTACTGATGGCAGAAGACAGTGCTGACAAAACATCTGATAACATTCATCCACCGCTTCGCGGCGGATTGATGGACCCTGTTATGGCAGCAGCGTGTCTCTGCAGGTGTTCTAGCAGGAAGCCAGACTTTTCATTTAAGAGTGGCTCCAACATTTTTGTCAGTGAGGAAGTGAGAGATTTTTGAAATGGCTTTCATCCCATTTGGATTTACAGAGGCAAGTTTACTGGGCTTCATCTGCATAACAATGAAGAGAACTGTTGAAAGAGATTGGCACAGTGAGTCTGAAGCAGCTGAAAAGGAAAAAAAAAATATGCTAGACAGAGATGAGAGGGCTGAGTGGAAGGTACAGCAGCTTTTGTTAATCTGGAAGAGGCCTGATTCATTTATAAGAGACACACTTTATCCACCACTGCCATGGAGATGGAATAATTACACACAAACCCCGCCCTCCTTTGTTACTGTTGCTATGTATGTACATTCTAGAATGTTGCTTTACAGCTTATGGTGATAAAGAGCACAGCTGTTCTAGAACTTCTAAGAGCCATATGAAGTCTCTAGAAAACTTAAGAAGTCATGCAGAGACATTCTAATGTAACTTACAAAGTAAAATCACAAAGTTGTGTAACACAGAATGCTAATGTTATCGCTCTCTGTAGGGAGGTAACTTGTTGGCACCAGCTCGAGTTAACATGCATTTGACTAACTGTTAGTAAATAAGTTAAATGTTGACACCGAAACCCAGGAGGTCATTTAAAAACACTTACCGCTGCTGTGGAGTCTGTTGCTTATCCTCAAAGACTCTGCTAGCCAACTGGTTTCTGAAATTGAGTCTTTATGTAAGTTTGAGGATGGGTTAAAAACGTCCTCATTTAGAAGTTTATTCCATTCATGACATATTTTCTCATTAATTTTTGGTTTTAAAAATGATTTATAGAAACTAAGTATAAGGAGTATTGTTTAAACATGTAGAGAAACCCAAAGAAAACAGACCTGTTCCCAAGAGTACTTTGCTGCCTAATGACACAGGTCAACAGGTCATTTTCATCAGAGATAGATTTATGTGGGTTCTGTAGTGTTTCTCATGCTGATTTCAAATCTCTGTTTAGTTTTTCTCTAGCACGTCTATTTTTGGTGATGAAGGTAATTACATATCGGATGATATTTGGTATAATTATAAGAAGAAAATCATACTCTAAGTGTTTTTGAAGAAACAGTTGTAGCTGAATGACACCATTCAGTACATCTGTCCCACTATGTGTGTCTGTTTGACCTCACGCTGATGATATTGAAACATTTACTTGACTGGTGCTTACGTTACAGTGTACTTGCATGCTTACCACATGCTTGTACACTGTAAATTGACATTGCTCATAACTCAAAAAGTTGATGTGACTGGAAGAAACTGAAAACAGATCTGATAAAAACTGATTTAGAAAAGTGTGTTGTCATTTCTGATGATCACAAAAAGATTTTTTTGTTATCCTGTGTTATTGTAGATAAACTACAATTTCAGTAGGGGGCAGGGTTTAACCAACTAGACTGGTAAAAAATTGCACGGAGGAAGCAGTGAGGTTATAAGGGCTTTGGAAGAAATACAGTATTTATTATTTTTTTTAATTATTATAGAGAGTCACTGTTTCAATAATTTTGAAAATAAAGGCGAGTTTATAGAAAATATATTTTAGTATTTATGAAGCAAATCCAAGGGTTAAACCTGGATTATTCTAATAACCAGCAGGAGGTGACTGCGCTTGCAAAAAGAATCCAATTCTATAGAGCTCAAAAGTGAGGTTCATATTCCCCATGGGGATTTTGATTATGAGCCATGATATTATAACCATCCAAAGTAGACTTACTACGAGCTACGACATTGTGGGACCATGGTATGTGCTCCTATAATCACAAGTCTGTCAGATATCAACCGTGTTTTAACAAAAACGGGTTTTATTCGCGGAAAAGAACTACTCTAAATTGAGACATCGACATACATAAGGTGGCTTAGCGAGCGCGAAACTTCAGAAACCGCAAGAGCAGTGACTGCAGTCAGGAACAAAGCACGGTGCCATATCAATAACTAGGCTATACTTTACTACACACACACACAACACAAACTACAAAATATATATAAAACTATTATTATACAGTACTACAATAATGAAGAAGATTTTGCAGTGCATTGTGGGATGAGGAGTTTCTTCACTGTTAAAAGTAAGGTCACGAATCAAGCTTGGTTGGCTTGGTTCAAGCCTTAAAACCCTTTCTGGATGAATGGGAAATTCACTCCCAGAATGGAGCCCTTAAAAAAATGGGCAGTCACTATTGAGCTCTAATAGAAGTCTATGGGAAAGTGACCCTTACGTCTCAATTGATTTATGGCCCCAGTAAATATTTTACTAATGATTTTAGGGTCTCCCCTGCTAATTTCAGGTCTTCTTCAACACAACACGATGCTCATTTTATAAATTATGGTCTTATTTAGAGCATGGGTGGCTCCATAGTTTAATGATTGACACATTTGCCTAGCACAAAAAAAAAAAGATCTCTGATTTGAGACCAACTGGTACAAAAAATCTGCCAAATCAAACATGTGGATCCATCTGCTGTGGTGACCCCTTGTGAATAACAGAGCAGCCAAAAGAAGTGGTTTTTTTTTTTTGTTTGTTTGTTTTTTTTTTTTTTAAATTTATTATTTTTTTTTTTTTTTTTTTTGCAGAAATACAGATAATCTCAAAGGGTTAACAAACTCCTCCTGCAACTCATCACACTGGGAGTAAGTTAGAATGAAAATGAAACAACAACAAGGAAAGATATGAAATAAAGTTATGAGGAAACTGTCATTCATCCAGTATTGGGAGAGTTTTCAATTAACAAAATCTAGCTCAAAGTTCAAACCACAGTAAATAAAATGAGCCGGTTCACATTCATTCCTTAGATTGTTGTTTCCTTTTTCAATGAGCTGCTCATTCTGTTGCTTCCTACAAACGCCAAGCAGCTCCCAGTCACTAAGCAAGTCCACTGAATTACTCTATTCTACTCACAGAATCACAGCCAGATTACTTTTAAATGCAAAGAGAAAACAATCTTAATATACAGTGTATTTTAATGCTTAAACAGTGTGTCATACAGCAGAACAATATAACTCACCTCTAGAAGAACAGTTGTTGGTTCATGGTGTAGTCACTGCCTTCACTCCCAAGACTTATTTTTTGCTGTTTTTCATAAAGCTTGTACTGAAACGGGTGAAAATATGCAGCTCCCTCAGCTCAGTCTCATAGCAAAATGTGAAAGATTCACAAAAATGCAGTTGCTCTGTTCTTGTTCATGGATAAAAAAAAATTTTCATGACAGTACCAACTTATCAGTAGTGTATTTGAATAAGAGGTATAACTCATGTCGTTTTGTATTCACGTCATATATTGTACGTTATCCAGACAAAGCGGGTCAGGTCACCATGGCAACCAAAAAGTGGCAACTCACACCGTGATCTTTTTCTAACTATAACTCAGTAGCTTTTAATGTCTAAGCCTTACCAATGTATTACCTTCATGTATTTTGAATGATTAACATATTAATAATATGAATGAAGCGTCTGATGTGTACGACTCAAACTTGGGTTTCTGGTGTGAGCAGAAAATATTAATTTCTTGTCCACTGTCACAAATTAGCACACATGAGACCAGACAGATGAAATACTGTGTTCAGGGACACCAAAAAAATTGTAAAATTTGTGTCCAGAAAATCAACTGACAGGTGAGAAGGGTAATAAAGGCTGCAAACACCACCTCTAGGGAAGAGAGAGATACTGTAGATGAAATTATGCCTAATAATGCAATTATAAAGCTGGGTACCCTCAGTTTTCCTGTAACCTTTGATAATGATCTGAAAATTTCCTCCCAGTAGGGTTGTAAAGCCTGGCAAGGCCAGAACATTTGTACATGGCTGAACGGTGCCTGGGGGCACCTGTCCCATGTTTGGGTCCACATCTTTATTGATTTCCATGTTTTCCACAGATAGATAACTTGTGGACATTATTAAGGATAATAAGTCATGATGACAACTGACACTCAACTATAATTACACAAGGAAACGACAAGAAACAGGTGAAACCCCAGAAAAACCACAAAGGAGAAATGAGGAACAGTAAAAAGAGTAAAAAAACAACCAAAAAAAAAAAACAAACAAATAAAAAACAAAACAAGGAACTATCAAATGCACTATGCAAATGCACTAGTAACCAGCAATTAGTTAAGCCCTCAAACAGATCAGACAAGTTATGAGGAAACTGTCATCCTCTGTTGAGAGAAGAACTGGCTCATTGCTCAAGTCACATAAATTCAAATTAATCCTTTCATTTTCATTTATTAGTTTGTTGTATCCTTTTTGTTTTCCAATCAGATTGAATTTATACCTGAGTTCTTCAAAGACATGAACATGAACATCAGTTCAGGTACTTTTGCAGGAGCTCCCTCAACTGTTTTTGTCTGTGGGTTTCACAGATGCTTCTCTGTAGGCAGAGCACACTACTGAAGTAATCTTAGAGTACACAGATCTTCTTTTGGGTTGATAACAGCTGTTGCTCACTTTCACTCTTTCTACTAAATACTTATTTACTGAAATAACTAAATACTAAAAACTTTATTGGCCAGTTCAAAAATACTAGTAGTTTCAAATTGGTTGCAAATGAAAGAAAATTGCATGACTTAGAAAATTAACCACAGAAGTGGTCTAAGGTGCCTTTAAAAGGTTGTAAGGAGTATGGAAAGTATGAAAGGTCAGATTTTATACTTTGTGTATGAAGATGGTGGGTACAAAAGCAGGGATGTGCACTTGACACCATAAATTGAGACCCTCCTCTCTTCCTTTGCTTTAAGGGGAGAAACTTGATCTCACTATATCACTAAATTTAACATAACTTGTGGCGTGGACAGCATTCAACACAGTCTGTCACCATGGCCTTTGAACAACTACGCAGTGAATAACATCTCACTTGCCATAAAGAAAGAAAAATAAATGATAAAGGAGTGTATGAGCATTGATTTTATTTGCCCTACAGCTCTGGAAAAAATTAAGAGATTTAAAATTTAAATACAATATTTTCTTTTAGAGGATTTAATGAAAATGAAAACGTTTTTCATTTTCTGCAAATAAATGGTCTAAAAGAAAATATTTATATTTGGAATTTGGGAGTTATGTTGTCAGTAGTTTATAGAATAAAACAAAAATGTTCATTTTACTCAAACATATACCTATAAATACAAAATCAGAGAAACTGATCATTTTGTAGTGGTCTCTTAATCTATTCCGGAGCTGTATAGTGACTCTTTTCCAATCAGAGTTTATCAACCAACACGGAGAAAACACCAGTTCCTCATTGGCAGTCATATGAAAATGAAGTCACACATAAACAGATAATATTGTCAAGTTTTTGTTTTTTTATGAATACATTAATGAATAATTAGTAGGTGAGCTTCCCTTGGCAGCAAGAACTGCAGTCAAGCATTTGCAATAACTGGCAATGAGTCTTTCACATCACTGTGGAGGAATTTTGGCCCACACTTCTTTGCAGAATTGTTTCTGGAGGGTTTTCGAGCATGAACGGTCTGTTTAAGGTCATGCCAAAGCATCTCAGTCAGATTTATATCCATGTTAGTTTTATGCCAGATGTAACGGGACACAAACCTTCCAAAAAGTTCAAATTTTGTCTCGTCAGTCCACAGAATATTTTCCCAAAAGTCTTGGGGATCATCAAGATGTTTTTTGGCAAACGTGAGACGAGCCTTTGTGTTCTTTTTGGTCAGCAGTGGTTTTCTCCTTGGAACTCTCCCATGGATGCCATTTTTGCCCAGTCTCTTTCTTATTGTTGAATCATGAACACTGATCTTAACTGAGGCAAGTGAGGCCTGAAGTTCTTTAGATGTTGTTCTGGGTTCTTTTGTGACCTCCTGGATGAGTTGTCAATGCGCTCTTGGAGTAATTTTGTTATGCCGGCCACTCCTGGGAAGGTTCACCACTGTTCCAAGTTTTCTCCATTTGTGGATAATGGCTCTCACCGTGGTTCACTGGAGTCCCAAAGCCTTAAAAATGACTTTGTAACCGTTTCCAGTCTGATAGATGTCAATGACTTTGTTTCTCAGCTGTTTGTTTAGATC